>BHDV01006734.1:340160-388862 GCA_005406045.1 Adoxophyes honmai
AATCATCCTCCAATATTAATTTTGGATATATATTTAATGTACAGAATTGACCTCTCTACAGTTTTATTATAAGTATAGATTAATGTCACTTTTGAACACGGCTAAAGCAGACGTTAAGACTTACACACGACATGACATGACACACTCTCACTCTAAACAACCGTGTGCGAAAGAGATGACAAACGCCCAAGGTCCCAAGGTCGGGGTTTCAAATCACATTTCTCAACCATTTTTTTGCATAGTTATGTATTGATAGTTAAATTAAGGGCATTAACCTTAAGGAATTCCGTGTACGAAACCTGTGCAGCAAACTGGCTCGCTTCCCGACAGGGCCGGTGGCGACTAGCCGCAGGTCGACGCACTATCCTTGCCACTTTCTCTTAACTTAGGATGTTGTGCCTAAGAAAAGGCACGGATACGGAAGACGTGCTTACAAGCAAGTTTAAAAGTGGTTTGAGCGTGGTGATGAGAATTGAAATTTCAAAATGGGACAAATTTTGGGTGGAACCAGACCAAACGATAACAACATTAAAGAAGGCAGGGAATAAGTGATCTTTATTCGCCAGTAAATCCATTCATCCAAGACGACCATTATACAAATTAATAACAACATAATTAGGTGAGACTATCATTATAGTAAATTATTAAGGAAACGTATTCGTGTGCAAAATTCTAAAACTATTTATTGAGCAATATGCGAAAAAATAATTAGTTCACAACAACTCACAAGCAAATATTCAACTTGTGTTTTGTAGGATCACTAGCTGTAACAGGATTGCTGATTAGGAATTAGGAACCATTAGATTCAAGCAAACATTGGACGGATATAACGTAAGCTATGTATACCATTGTTGCTTATGAAGCGACTGTCCTAAAATTACTTTTTTGACGTGTTCGATCGGCTGTCTTTTGTCCACTTTACTGAGCGTGTGCAGCGGTGCAGTAATTGCATAACACCCAATTTAGGTGCCATAGAAATCGTTTTTATCAACTTTCTAACTATATTATGATTTGCACCTTGGGAAACCGTGCGGTCGCTTTCCCTGGGAAAAGTGCAGGGCACGGTTGTCGATGGAATAGGTGGTTGATGAAGAGCTCATAAGTATATTGCTGCGTCCTTGCGTATTTCTGGAAAATTCTACAAGTTTACAAAATAAGAAGAAAAAATGGACAAGCCATTCGCAATAATCGCAACTCGCATATCTAAGTGTAAAAACACGATAGTTAAACCGTCACAATATTTTGGTGACCGGTTTTGATTTTGAGGACAAGTTTAAATGATGAAGAGGCGCAGTTACAGTTAATTTTTCCTCCACGAATGACATAAAACCTCTGACCGCGACCTTAAAGAACCTGTTATAAGTACCTACATGAAAAAAAAACTGTGGACCCAGGAGAGCAAGTACCTACTTAATTACTAAAGAAGCTAAATTTATCCGAAAGAAGAAATTTTGACTTTGGGTTTTCTTGTGGATTTAGGAACACCTTTCCCATCTTGAGATTTTACCTGAGGATTTTACGGTCTTCCTTTTGTTCAATATACAATGATTATTAGAGATATTTAATTTGAGTCACGGGTTCGATCGTTTAATACCAAAACAATACAGGCTGAATTTATAGACTTTAAGTCGGTTCGATAAAACTGTCTTTCAAAAATCTGTGGATCCAGTTGAACTAACAATGAGCTATTTCAAAGCATTTTGCCACCATGCAGAGGGACAAAATTCTTTGGGCTATCCATTGAGAGGTAACTTAAAAAAAATGACAGACGTAGTAACCCACTATCGGTATCTGTAACTGTTGCACCTTATTTCTCTCACCTCCACTGATTTCAATTAACTTGTAACGCCAACTTAATGACAATAATCCGCGCCAATCTTTAAGTGTCAATTAGCGCCTATAACTATAATAGGCGGCGGCTGTTAGTGCAACATAAACGATGACTAAGCGTTCAGAAGCGCACGCCGTTTTAGCACAGCATTCACTTTCTTCCGAGTCTACATGTCTTCAATCACGTCATCCAAGCAAAGTCGATTCATGATGAAACTAACAGAACTATGACGTTGGTCTTTTAAATTGTTTATAATTAAAAATTTATCTATACTTACTCTGATAGTTAAAAAATACAAATCGCTTTTTGCTATAGGTAAGTATATCACCAGTGAGTCAACGATATGGTTTACTGCACATTCTTTTCCGCATTTCCGCGATTTTCTTCCGTTTGGCAACACTAGTGTTATGCTAGTCTTGGTTACAATCTGTAGCAGAATGACTTTGACTCTAGTACGTCCTATTTTCGACTCATCTAATAATGTCACCACTCCTAAACTGACTTCCATTTCATTAAAATTCAAATGGGATCCTTCTCGACCCCCTTAACTAAGCCCAAAGTACTCCCACCATTTCTCCTCAGTACAACGGCCTGTGCGACTGTGTGCACAGGAGTCGATAGTCAACAGCCGAAGAAAGTACCCGTTACATACCGACGCGGCGCAACGGTACCGCGCTAACGCGTATCAGTTCGAGTTATACCAAAACGCGACATTTTTACGATACCTGACGTATTTATCTACTAGGGTGGCAGAAGATCAGAGAAAGTGATTGTGCTAAGTGAAATTTTAGCCATGAATTTTGTTGGTGCCAATGTCGCTCTGTGACTTGTTGGTCATTGTTAAACGAGAAAGCATATAAAATTAAGGTAAGTCAGTTAAGTTAATAGAGTTGTTGCCGTGTGTTATGCTATTCAGACTCCGTGGAAGATATACTGCTCCGCTACACGCGACTGCTTGAAGTTTAGGCATTGCAACATTTCTAGAAATGTGCATAAAATATTTGAACAAACGAACAGGCTCGCCTATATCACCGACGATACTCCATTAAAATTTATACGTTTGAAAAATGCACTACCGTTTTACTGAAAAAATATGTAGAAATATGGAAATGTAAATGAATACGAAAAAGCGGAACTCAAGAATGCACACTAATAGTCACACAGCAAATAAGTTTGTCATCGGTATAGCTTTCATGCGACTGATCCGTCTAGAAGGACCACTCTCAATCATTGTTTTGTTGACACTTATCATGCGATATATTTCTGTTTAATATTTTGTTACCCGTGTGGTGCCGGGTTAGAATAGCTCCTCCCCCTTTCTTCCCGTGGGTGTCGTAAGAGTCGACTCTGGGAAAGGGTTAGTGTATTGTGGGCGATAGGCTAGCAACCTGTCACCGCAATATCACGTTTAACTATCTGGTTACCCTGAATTTGCTAAACGTGGCACTGGATTTTTGAATTCATGTGCTCTGCCTACCCCTCATGGGAATATGGGCGTGAGAATATGTATGTGTATGTGTAATATTTTGTATATTATTTAGTTAGAATGATCCGAATAGATAGTGCCATTTGGGATGTAAATACTTAGTATAGATAATACGACCCAAGAGGCCTTGTATTTTTTGACAGAATGGTTTTATGACATGAACATGACATTAATTTAAACTCTATCGAGAAACAATAATTGCAATTAAGTGTTTAAAAATTACATAGTATAAATAGAAGCACTAGCAAAAACTTGATAATAACAAATTAACTCTAACACACTTAATACTAAGTAACAAGTAACTTATACGAAAGTGTTACTAATCGAGAAGATTCTCAAGTTGTCCCTGGTGCAAAGGTAATTCAAAGTATAAATTATTATTGTTTCTAACCGAACTACAGACTTTTACCTTTTAACCTGAAATTCCGGGGCTTTAAACTGTGTTCATCTGTTCATACACCAATATTGATTGATAACAAGATGTGAAAATAGTGAGAATTAAAAAAAGTATTAAATCATATTAGTCTAAAGTCTAATGCACCGAATTTGTACATAATTATTATATTACCTGCATATTTAGCAATCTTTTTGACAAGAATCTAACAACGAATTGTTTCATTACAATTGGCGGCATCTAGCGGACACTGAAGTATTATAGGTTGAAATGTAACAGTCAGTATCAACTAAGTTCTAGTTTGTTTATAATCCAGTTAGTTAATTGATATTCCACGTGTCACGGCCATGATTATGTCGAGTTACGTAACACATTTTCACCGGAACCTTTTAGCATTCTGGATGTTTCCAAAGCAGTTGCACTGACGACCACTTCGGGCTTACTTTCGAAAAAAAAACAGCGTCATAATGACGAATTAAAATGCAAGCATAGAAAAATAACTGCCAAAAGTTTTGGCGGGTCTTAGCTTGAGCTAAACCTGCGTTGTTGTTAATAGTAGCTTAGCACGGCAGCGCATGCGAGTAATCGCACGCGGGCTAGTCACCTGTCATTTTCTAACGTATCTAGTTAGACAAAGGCAGATATAGTCTATCTCGCGCGTGACTCGTGCGTTGCTTGCTAAGCCGGCTTAGCTCTGGCACTATACAACAAAGGTTCCTGTGCTGAAATGACAGCAAGGGCGTATTGCGGGGGGAGGGGGAGCCCTAGGGATCATGACCACCTCCCCGGACTTGGTCCTTTTTGATCAAAAATGTGGCCAGTGACCCCCTGACCTATGAGACCCCCTGATATGCAGCCAGATTCTCTGCTGGATGATAGAGACTTAATCGCAAATTGCAGATAATATAGGTCGTTTTAAGTTAAAAGGAACTATGGTTCCCTTAGTCGCCTCTTACGACATCCACGGAAGAATTGGAGAGGTAGTATTCTAAACCCTAAACACACGTGAACAAACGTACTTGTTCAAAATCAGTTAATCAATCGGTGCCAAATGCAATTCAACACATACGACACAAAGGGGATAAGTGAAAACGGTACTGATCACGGTTCATCGTTTAAGTCTAAGAGAACAAGTGCTTGTGGAATGTTTAAGTGGTTTTTAAAAGGGACCAATTGAACGGAAAGCAAAAAGTTCTTAAGTAAATAGCGCCTCTTAAAATAAGTGTGGTCGTCGCTCCTAACTTAAGGTACAATGGTACGATAATCTCTCAAGATATACATTCCATTATTAAATTACCATGAGCTAGAATATCTGAATATACCCACAAGTAACATGTGACTGTATTAAGTCCAAATACTACGTAACAAGTCTTTCATAGGAATTAGGACGTCTACCTACAAGATGGACTGTCGACCTTATAAAAGGTCGCCGGAACACGCTGGATGCAGGTCGTTTCCAACCGGTACATATGGAAGTCCAAAGGGGAGGCCTATGTTACTAGCTGCTATTGCATCATCAGATAAAACAAAGTAAGCAGAGGTAGGTATAGCCGTTTCGCGCTGCGCTAAAGCCTAAGGCCCTGCACAGACGACAGACTATCCGCGACGGACTTTTTAGTCTATGAAAATAGAACCTATGGAATTATATGCAGTAACGCAAACGACGCGCAAAAAATACGGCGCACAATGCATACAATCCACGCTGACTTTTTGTGCGCCGCAGACTCAATCGGACAAAAAGTCTGTCGTCTGCGCTGGGCCTCTTCTACGAAGTTACCTCGTCAGCTGTCAGTGAAACTGTACCGTTACAAGTACAGTAAAGCAATTGAAAAATCATCACGTCCAAGCTATTAAGGCTGACACGTTTTTGGGTGACACAGTCCATAAAAAAAAATCAAATTCAGACTGATTGATGACAGAACGACTATTGTGTGACTTGTGTCAATAGAAATTCGAATATCCATTGAATGGACTGCATGATATTTGTACATGAGCGTTTTGACACATTCTCTGTAATGTTTATCTATTACACAAAACTACCGCGAGACTCACTCATAGTGAGATAAAACGGATACAATCACGTGTTTGTATCAAGATAAGCTCGACATGTTTAGCATTACATGATCCCCTCGGGGAAAAGTTCGCTTTTGTACATGTACATGAAGCTGTTATCCTGTACCTTGTTTTTTTTTTGTAATTGTTTTATGTGCAATAAAGATTTATACAATAAAATACATGTTTCGGGCTGATTCGTGACTCATCATCGGGAACCTTGGTCAATCAAAGAGCAAAAGCGCATTGCGCGTCTAACCGTAACCGCCGTGTCGCGTTGCTCCCGATGATGAGTCACGAATCAGCACGAGCTATGCCGAGCTAATCACGATGTAAGGACGTGAGTCCATTAATTTTATTTAACTTTTTGTTTTTTTTTTAATTACGAGATCTTTCGAAACCGAGGGGGGGGGGGGATTGTCCCCAAGTTTGATTTGTTCATGTTTCGATTAGTATTCAGTGTTTTAATGCGACTCAAAAATTACAGTATCTTATATTAGGTCCTCACCTATGAAATTGACAACTATTCCACCGTGCTTCCTACTGTATATTATGTAAATTTCATCGTGAATTTTGAATGCTGTAAAACTAGAGCATTTATTCATTTAACTACAAAAAAGATACATCGAAAACCATATTTGGCTTTGTTTCCGTGATTGGTAGCAACCGTGGATCTTTTTTTATGTTAAAATTTATTCTCATAATTAGTTTACTAAATGTCTTTAAACACGAACATAAGTTTCATAACGTTAGCATTAAAAAAAAACCTGACATCGAAAACGGAACTGCTATGGGAATCTCAAGAAATTGCCATTATTACGAAGCTGTCTAAGGTCGAGTAAGAGTGCCTAATATTCACTTAGACACATCCTTTTCATCAGTTGGTTGATTTGTCTCTTTTCCTTTTTCAGGCACCATGAGTTCGCTGGTGACAGCGGCGGCCGACGCCATCGCGGGCACGGCCGTTGCCACAGGTATGCAGGTAACTACTTACTGTTAAGTCTGACTTGAAATTTGGTTCAGTTAAACCAGGGGAGGTCCACTCCGTATTTGAGGTATACTCCGACGGCGAGACTTTGTAAAAGTTCTACGGCAAGTACGGTAGACAGAGACAGCAATATTTTTACAGATAAACATGTTCGGGAGTGGACTTTCTGTACGTAGCACTATTACCTATTCGAATTCGAAGCAGCACTATAAGCCTCTACTAAAAGTTCAGTCAGCAAAAAAAAATGAAATTTTGACAAAGGTTTTAATTTTTTTTTAATAGAAGGAGTAAGTATGTCAATTCGACTGACTTGCTTTTTTTAATATCTACTTTTTATATTTCAAACTTATTTAGAAGCGACGGTCTCGCTGGCAAATGTTTGCATCAGTCCTTTGTATTAGGCGCTACAGACAGTCATAATGTTATAAACATTTACTTAATAAAGGCTATCATACAGCGTCTTTATATGTTGATTTTTTTTAATTACAGATGGCTTGGTTCGTGCCTATGCTGGTGGCGACCTTAGCTTACTTCCAGTTCGACCAGACCGACCCAGAGGGCCGGCTGAAAGACATCGAGGAGTCTCAAATGCTGGCTGACTACGACTTTATAGTCATAGGATCTGGATCGGCAGGTACACCAACTGATTTTATGACTAAACTTTGATTCAATACAAGTTAGCTTAAGTTGACATTGAGCGAGAAACAAAAAACAAATCTAATGTGATCTAGTCCAGTAACTAATGGGTAGTTAGAGAATCTGAATGAAACTGGATATCCAAGTCTCGCTTCTTTGAGAAGCTAATCAGTCTTGCATATTAAACGGACACAAACCGGTAGTTCACTAAGGTAACTTTGAAGGTGATTTCGAGGAAGAACACGAAAATTATACTATAAGGAAAGCATATGAATAAAAGGGTAACCTGATGGAAAGCGATCACCACAGACAGAAGATTGCAGATACCTTGTCAACCCATAGGCCTAAGGTGATGACTGTATCGGCTATCTTGCAAACATATGCACTAGGATTAGCGGGTACCATGATGGTATTAGCCAGGACGGACTCTACTTACGCGATGTCCCACCACCCGTCAATTACTTCGTTATTACTTGTATGTAATTAAATCGCGTCATTACACATTCCAGGAGCTGTAGTGGCGAATCGACTGTCAGAAGTTGGGAGCTGGAAGGTGCTGCTCTTAGAAGCAGGGGGCGATGAGACGGAAATATCTGATGTGCCTTTGCTGGCTGGATATCTGCAGCATAGCCAGCTGGACTGGGCGTACAAGACTGAACCCAATGACCATTTCTGTCTAGGTAAGCGCAAGTTTTTTAAGCCCAGTTGCAAAGCACAGGGAGGGTTTGATGCGTGTAAATGTTTTTGCCTTGGACAGTGTAGCTTTTACAAATATTACGGTAGTTGGATTCATAATCATAAATAATACTGCAGGTTAATGTATTCACTTTTTTATTACAAACAAAATGACAAGAATAAAGTGCTTAGTTGAGTATCATCACTATAAAACAATATTTTTACGACCCAATCATTATCCCTAATGTGTAAATAATCAAAGAGTAAAAACACCTTAGGTCAGACATTCTTATCTTTACATACATTGTCATGCTAGTCAAAGACAAACGAAGAAATGGTTAAAGACTGACTAGATGTCCATAAACAAGTTTATATCCTCAATTTACGCTGTTTTCTTTGCTAACTTTATGTTTTTCATTTTCAGCCATGAGAGACGGGAGATGCAACTGGCCCCGTGGAAAAGTACTAGGAGGTAGTTCAGTCTTAAACTACATGCTGTATTTAAGAGGGAACAAGAAAGACTACGACACGTGGGAAGCCCTGGGAAACAAGGGATGGGGCTACAAAGACGTTCTTTATTACTTTAAGAAATCTGAAGACAACCAGAACCCGTACCTAGCACAAACACCTTATCACAGCACCGGAGGCTATTTAACTGTCTCTGAAGCTCCTTACCACACGCCCTTAGCTGCTAGCTTCGTTGATGCTGGAGTGGAACTAGGGTATGTGAACAGAGACATAAACGGTGAAAAGCAGACAGGGTTTATGGTAGCCCAGGGAACCACGAGACGAGGCAGTCGGTGTTCGACATCCAAAGCCTTCTTGAGGCCAGCTAAAAATCGCCCAAACCTCCACATATCTATGAATTCATTTGTAACTAAAGTCATGATAGACCCTAGAACAAAGATTGCGTTCGGCGTGGAATTTGTCAAGAACAAAATGATCCATCGCATCAGAGCTAGAAAAGAGGTGATATTATCGGCAGGTACAATAAACTCAGCCCAGCTTTTAATGCTATCGGGTATAGGACCAGCAGAAGAGTTGACAAAACATCGAATACCAGTAATACAAAACTTGAAGGTGGGCCAGAATCTTCAAGATCATGTAGCGCTAGGCGGACTAGCCTTCACGATTAATAAAGAACTTTCCATAGTAGAAAATAGATTGCAATCTATAAGCACAATGATGGAATACGCTGTTCTTGGAAATGGACCACTAACAATCTTAGGAGGAGTAGAAGGTCTCGCGTTTGTGAATACGAAATATGCAAATGCAACTGATGACTTTCCCGATATAGAATTCCACTTCATAAGCGGAGCGACCAGCTCCGACGGCGGTGCCCAGCTGCAAAAAGTCCAAGGTCTAACAGAGCAATTTTACAATGCGGTGTTTAGACCTATTAATAATAAGGATGTCTGGTCAATCTTGCCCATGCTGCTGCGTCCGAAAAGCAAAGGCTACATTCAGTTGAGAAGCGCGAATCCGTACGACTACCCCTACATTTATCCAAACTACTTCGCAGACGACATGGATATGAAGACGTTAGTAGAAGGAGTTAAGATCGCAGTAGCTTTGTCGAGAACGAAAGCCTTCCAGAGATTCGGGTCTGCATTGAATCCAAATGTATTTCCAGCATGTAGAACGTTACCGCGTTACTCTGACATGTATTGGGAATGTATGATAAGGCAGTATACGGCCACGGTGTACCATCCAGTTGGGACCGCGAAGATGGGGCCTTACTGGGATCCTGATGCGGTTGTGGATGACGAGTTGAGGGTCTACGGAGTAAAGGGCCTGCGCGTTATTGACGGCAGCATTATGCCAGTTCACGTCAGTGGGAACACCAACGCACCTATCATCATGATTGGCGAAAAAGGCAGTGACATGATCAAAGAGTTTTGGATGAAGAGACGAAGAGTATCCCGATATTATCATGGACGTTGATTTAGGTACAAAGCGTTTTTGAATTGATTTACTAACAGTAGCATTTCAGTTGTTACTTTACTTGTGAATGTTTAGCTTTGACATAGTCCTTTCTCATTAATGTTAATAATTTATTGTGTTGTAAATATTAGATTTTAATAAAATTATTTATGTTTGTTGTAAGCTTTCTTTTTATTTTTGTTCATCATTCTACTGTATTTTCAAATACATTTTAATCGATTGCTTTTTTACGGTAAAAGTACCAATGCTCGACGCCTTAACGCCCAATAGATGACATCCATCTGTCACCTGTCTTACTATGACATAAGGTTGCAAGTGCCAAGTATTGGGTCAGTTTCGAGCACAGGGACGTTTACCTTACTCATTGTAAAAATGGAAATGTGAATAAGAAAAAACAGTAATGGCTGAAGTATCGAATATTTTTTGCGAATGTCAAAACGAAGCAATGAAAATTAGACAACAAGCTCGCATCATAGCTGTCATTGTCTGTCTGTTGCAAAACAATATAATTAAATCATTTATATCATATCAAATTCTTGTGTGCACTTGTGTAAGTTCATTCAATATTTGGGTCAGGCGGGAACAATATAAATGCATTGTAAATTGAGAAGTGACGATACGCTAACATAAGCACGTTGTGGCTTACACAGAGTAAGTATATTTAAGTTACATCTAACAAAGTAATATTTTATTGATGTAGATAAAATATCGTTCGTTACTGCACAAATTAATGCATTTTATTCAAAACAGCCTAAAACGCATACGGGCTGCGATGTTCGCTTCTTTACTAAATTTGAGTTTTAAAAAAACCTGATAAAATTTAACCAAAACACATGTATTTAATATACACATATGCACAAGGAAACGGTTAGAATTAATAAGGCGAATACTAAATCAAACAATTTCAGTATAAGTTTCACTACAATTATACATTTACAAAATAACTTAGTCAATAGATACTCTGTACAACTCCGGTTACAAACAAAACTTGCCGAGTAGCACTTTTAATTGAATCGGCAGTCATTGAGACAGTATTACAATAAACATTTTTTTATCATTAGTGAATTATCTGCGCACAGTCAAAGAACTTCGCCGCGATGTCGAGCCACGGGGCGCCGCCGTCCCTGAGGCCCCTCTACACCAACACGAGGATCATGTTCAGCCTCCTCCCAGGATTGGGAGCGCTCATCATCTTCCGGCTGGCCATCCATCTCTACAGACCAGACATAGAAGACGCAGAAAACCGAGTCAGAGACTACCCCTTCGAACATCTCTACGATTGTTACGATTTCATCATAATCGGTGCCGGCTCCGCAGGAGCTGTGCTAGCTGACCGTTTAACAGAAAATCCGGAATGGAATGTTCTATTATTAGAAGCTGGTCAAGACGAAAACGTAATATCAGATATTCCTGTAATGTTTCCCGTGTTGCAAACGTCTTCGATTGACTGGCAATTCGTTACGGAACCCAGTGATAAATATTGTTTGGGTATGATTGATAACCGGTGCAAGTGGCCGCGCGGCAAGGTGCTCGGCGGATCGAGTACGTTGAACGCGATGCTTTATATCAGAGGAAACAAACGCGATTACGATAACTGGGCAGCGATGGGAAATCCTGGCTGGTCATACAAAGAGGTATTACCGTATTTCATAAAATCAGAGGACATGAGAATTCCAGAATATCAGTCTGACCCCTACCATGGTACCGGCGGACGGCAAACTATTGAGCATTTCAGGTTCGAACAGCCAATCACCGCTGATATACTGGAAGCTGGGCAGCAATTAGGATACAATATTTTGGATGTTAACGGCGAATATCAGACTGGCTTCACACGTTCTCATGCGACAGTGCGTGACGGGCTTCGTTGCAGCACGGCGAAAGCGTTTCTTAGGCCGGCGGCGAAAAGGCCTAATCTGCACGTGAGTGTCCATTCACTGGTAGAAAAAATACTCATAGATGAGCATAAGAGAGCGTACGGTGTTAAGTTTGTAAAACATGGGAACCAAAAGATTATCAAAGCGAGAAGAGAAGTTATTTTGTCAGCTGGAGCCATCCAGTCACCACAACTCCTGATGCTGTCAGGAATTGGCGACGCAGAACATTTGAAAGAATTAGGAATTTTCCCAATATCAAACCTGCCGGGCGTTGGACAAAATCTTCAAGACCACGCCGCAATGGGTGGGAACTCCTTTCTCTTCGACAATCCGTACACAAACGGAACCGACTACTGCTTCAATTTACTGTCTGTTTTGACTATCAATGGGTTGATTGACTTTTCCATCCACAAAAAGGGCCCATTATACAGTATGATGGAAGCCGAAGCAATGGCGTTTGTGAATACCAAATACCAGGATCCCAGAGAAGATTATCCTGATATACAGCTGCATATAGCACCAACTGCAGATAATATGGACGGTGGGATTTTTGGTAAACGAGCCAATGGTTTGACGGACGAAATTTATGCAGAACTCTATGAGGATGTACTGTTCCAGTCATCTTTTTCAATCGTGCCGTTACTGCTGCGGCCAAAAAGTAGAGGATACTTGAAGTTGAGAGATCCAAACCCATATTCACCACCTCGCATTTATCCAAATTATTACAGTCATCCGGATGACATCAAAGTTATGGTAAGTTCACATCCTAATTCCAATAATTATCCTACCTCATTAAAAAAAATACGAAAAAATGGTTTCCTTAGTAATAAATACAACTTAACTTTAGCTATCTCAGCAATATTTTACTACTTCACCTTTACAAATTAGTGCGCGTTTCTGCAGATAGCTGCTGTGTGTAAATCAATAAATAAAATGAAATGAAATTAATTTTGTAATGTAAATCTGCGAAAGAAGTCACGGTCAATGGTCAATTAAAATTAAAGGCCTCTTCTCAGTGACACATGCATAGTGGGGTAAGTACTTGATACTACAGAATTACAAAGTACCTACTAACAACATCTCGTCATTTCCAGATCGAAGGTGCTCGTATAGTGGCAGACTTGGCGGAACAGCCGGCTTTGAGGAAACTGAACACACGTCCCAACCCAAACAGGATTTCGCACTGCGCGAAGCATCGCCTGATGTCCGACGAACACTTGGAGTGCCTGGCCAGGCATCACACCCTGACGATATACCACCCCGTCGGGACCTGCGCCATGGGGCCGCCCGACAATCCTGATGCGGTCGTGGATAGCAGGTTGAGGGTCAGTATATAATGGTTACAAACAACAGTTTCCCTCGAGATCATTGCGTAGTTGCGATTGCAGCTATCTACGTCTCACAGTTACACCATAGTTGCATCCCGCCATGTACAGTCGAACTCAATCGATTTTAGAACCACCGTCGAACACTGTCACAGTGAACGTTCTTAAAGTCCGTCACACATTAAGCAGATACGGTAAGATATCTGTTACAGGACATATATCTGTCAATATCGCTCCCTATACAATTCAATGAGCTACCACACACTGCGCAGATTTACCGTCAGGTAAGTATCTTTTGACACCGACATATGGAAAATTGGCATGTATACGCAGATAAAATATTATCGTATATGCGTAGTCTGTGACGGGCTTAATACTCGTAAAGATTAGCATGTCGAGAATCGAGAAAAGCAATGTCATTATGAAATTTACTGTAAATAAGTTCTGTGGTGGGTCAGAAATCAAAGATTCGGTAGTATGTTTAGGTCTTTCAAACTACATACCTAAAACAATGGCACAAATTATCAACGTGATATAATAATATGTACTGAACGATTCTAGTTATCATTACATTATTTTCATTTAATTTTTGCGTTGTCCACAGAAATTTGAGCACATGTTTAGACTAATTCCTTACAACTGTAAAAATTAAACTACATAACGAAATTACAAGTTGTTAAATTTAGTCAATTAGCGGTATTTAATCACACTTAAATAATCTGTATCACGTTTTATAGAACTTCTAACACAATCTAATTAACCGCGTTGTGGATGAACCTATGCAAAGCCAGGGTTTTTCGCTAGTTCGTGAGTTTAGTACCTATTATAAATTCATACAACGATTATCCGCAAATTATGCTAAAAGTGGGTGCGAAGCGTGATATAGTCATAATCATGGTTTTATCTATGTCGCGTTTCGTGTGATCTGCCTACCCCATTTGGGAACACAGGCGTGATTGTACGTATGTGTATGTATGTATGATTATCCGCAGCGATTTATAAATGCTGTATGAAGACAAGTTATCTAACCATAATATTACGAGTATGTTAGTTAATATGAAGTAGGTACAACTTATTGTTAGTATTTAGGTAAACATAAGTACTTTACATATAGTGTATTTTAATCTAAGGCTTTAAGGACTGATGATTCATATTTGAAATAAATGGTGCAGCAATGGTGCAAATGCTGCGTAGATGTTGTTTATAGCTTTACTACCGGTACTTCGTATTACGCAGTCACTTTACATAAATTATTATGGAAAAATTCTTAATTGTTTTAATAACAAAGAACTAAATGCAATTATTCAAAGAATGTAGAAAATCGCCGTGTGGTGTCGGGTTTAGAATAGAAACTCTTCATTTCTTCGGTGGACATCGTAAAGGGGACTAAGAATTACGTATGCTTTAGGCGACAGGCTAGTAACCTGTCCCTGGTATACCTGTAAACTGCCAAGTTCATTTGGGAATACGGGCATGATGTTCATATACTTATGGCCGTAAAATAGAGAATAAGTCAAATGAAGTAACTTTTAAATCAAAGGCTATATTCGAAGCTGTACTAAACGTATTAAATTGAATAAAACGTATTTTCCAGGTGTATGGCGTAAAAAACTTGAGAGTGGTTGACGGCAGCATAATGCCAAAGATCACCAACGGTAACACTAACGGGCCCGTCATAATGATAGCAGAGAAAGCTGCCGATATGATCAAAGAAGACTGGTACACCATGAAAGAAGAACCAACTGCGTGTACCCCAGGGCCCTACAGCAGACAGCACGAGTCCAAATCGGAAGACGACCCCAGCAACGTAACTCTCAACATACGACCAGATCTATTTAAAGAGACGACCAGCCTGTTTCCTAACCTTCCAGTAGACTCACCGAAGCCACAACCTCAAGTCAATCAAGAAAAAAGCAAACCGACAATGATATCACGTGAATATGAAGCCAAATACAAAGAATATGTTCCAGTGCCAGATGTGCAAGAACGAGGTGGTATTAATTTTAAAGATAGACTGAGTAATGATATGAGTCCGTTGTATCAGATAGTATATCCAGCTAAGTATTTTATGGACCGTAACACTCCAACGCTTCAGTCTTATCCGTATTGGACGGGAAATTCGCTAAGGAATAGACGGCCTGATCAACGATTTTTACCTGATGCTAACCCGTTCAAGAAGACTAAACCCGCGAGGTTTCGACCGAAACCTTTATCAAGAAGTTTCGAGAATGTATTACCTTATAAAAATCCATTTGCTTTTAATTATCCACTGACGAGACAGAAAGAAGAACCAGTGATTTACGAAATGAATGAAGTGAATTCACCTGGAGGTCAGAAAAATTGTAAAATATGGCTCTATTACGACGGAGTCAAATACGAAGTAACTTTGTAGCTTGTTTTTGTAACCTAAGTAGTGTGAAGCAACTTTGTGTTGCAGTGGATAGGGTAAATCAACATTAATAATCCTAGTTTTATTACCAGTGACTTTGTTTTAAGCGCAATTCTGCACTTATATGTTTATTTATACAAATAATAAAATATTGTGAATAATTTAAAGTCTATTTTTTATCGATTTCAGGTCAAATTGTACATTATTATTACTGTGCGAGATTAAAAACTCGATGTGTTAAGATTCAGAAGACATACCCCAATTGAGGCGCAATATTGCCCACCCGGTTCCGCAACTCATTAGTGATAGTGACTTGTTATTTAGGGCCTGTTCACACTAGCGACTCTTTTCGGTGATGATGGGTCACGGATTGACCCGGAACATATCGAGCTAATCTCGGTATAAATAAACGTGAGTAGTTCCGTTATTTCACTATAAGTGAGTCTCACGGTAGTTTTATGTTATTCTACGTCTTCCATTCGAGAAAATCGATTTGGTGTAAGATTGTTCTATTGACTTCGATTGACGTGATGGTGTTCTCTTTGATTTGAACTTGTTTATTTTGTGATAAAGTTATGAATGTCAATGTCATACATAGTCGACATTAATGTTTTTGAGATTACATCAAACCTACTTCTTTAAAGACATGGTAAAATCATGTTATTACCTAATAGACCGTTTTTAGGTATCAATTAGCTGTTTTTATCGTATTTGCAAATACTAGTGCCATCTAATTTCCACGAGACAGCGATGTTTAGTAATTACCTACTGCATTAGGTAATGCATAATTTATCGCGTTTCATTTAATTCTTTTTTTGACTTAACCTGATGTCGTGTCGCGATGGGTCATCAAAAGGTTTTTTTTGCCACAAAAAAAGCTAACGACCGACCTGAGGATGAATATGCAGATGTGTTGCCATGTTAACTCAGAGGATTGACGAGAAATGCCTCGTCGGAGGAATAAACAATGGAGAAGCTATACTAGGTGTTACTTCTCTGCCAAAGTTATATGATTAAGATTCATACACCTGTAAACGTCTGTGAAAGAACCCCGCACAAAATGTTCGGAAAAAGCCGTTCGGTCGATTTGGGTATTTCTTTGTGAAAATATGTATAGCCTCAAATACACTGATAACTTTATTTACATACATACATATACTCACGCCTGTATTCCCATGAGGGGTAGGCAGAGCACATGGATTCAAAAATCCAGTGCCACGTCTAGCAAATTCAGGGTAACCAGATGATTAAACGTGATATTGCGGTGACAGGTTGCTAGCCCATCGCCCACAATACACTAACCCTTTCCCAGAGTCGACTCTTACGACACCCACGGGAAGAAAGAGGGAGGTGCTATTCTAACCCGGCACCACACGGGAAAACTTAACTTTATTTAATTACCAGATTTTTAAATATAACGATTTTGGGTAAATGAAAAAGTAGTAACTGTATATGAAGCTTATATGCACTTACGACCTTTTTCCCGAGGTTGAATTATATTACGAAATGAAACTGTTCTAGATATGATTGATTAGTTTTTACCCAAATCGATGGGACGACTATTTCCGAACATTTTGTGTAGGGTTCTTTAAGCTAGTGTTGCGCTCAATGTTCAATGCTCGTGTAGTTTTAACAACTCAAATCATTTTGCGTACGTACCTATGCGGGCTCTAAGCTGCAATTACACGGAATGCTGTAGTCGGCCGCACCGGTGAGCCACAGCTGTCACAACCTGACTAGGTGACGTCGGTCGGCGGAAAATCTAGTTTAAAGACATCGTTCGTTGACTGAAGTAGTCTATAAGGGGCCGTCCATTAATCACGTGATGTTTTTTGGCATTTTTGACCCCCCTCCCCGACGGCCCCTAAGACGTAGCGACTGCATTATATGACCACCTTAGTGTGATTGCACTCTGTATGTACAACAGTTTACGGCACATAATCTAGCAAGATTTTTGTACTGGGGGTAATTTCACGCATAGCGTTTACCTGAAAAAAGCGATGCGCGACCTTACCCCTCCATAAAAATCTTGTTAAGTTTGATGTCACTATGTTCGCAAACGACAGAAACGTGTGTTCGAAAAGATTAACCAATACGTACTCCTTGTTCATTCCTCCGATCTCCTAATGTGACTTTCTTGCCCGTTTCGGAACGTCAATAATTATCAAGTTATTCAACCAAAAAGAGTTAGTTAACTGACATTTAATTGTGCAGATATAACCTTTTAAAGTGACGCCTGATTCAATAATTAAACTCATAAATTCAATTTTATCAGCACAGTAACAGATTATAACGGGGCATTAGATAAATGCAGAGAGGCGAGTGCACTCAACTGCAGTCAGTGAACGTACGAGCTTGCTGCACCACCGTCTGTACCCTTGAGAGATACCGTGGTTTATTTTGGTTGTACGATTGCAGAAGAAACCGGTAAGTTCACATACATACATTACGTTTTTATTCCCATACGCGGTTAGGCTAAGAACGCACTACGACTTTTTATCGCGCGATAATTTTATCGCAGAAATGCAACGTAAGGGTTTATATGTCATCGCGCGCACTACGATGAAAAAATCACTATGGACATCGCGATTTTAAAATCGTGTCGCGCGACAAAAAGTCGTAGTGCGCGCCGGCACTTACACGTTTCTTGGCCGATTCTGGCATATTATTTCAAGTTTTAAGTTAGGAGGTATAAAAGTGACAGATTGCTAGCATGTCAAAAATATATTAACCTATTTCGTTTGTCGCCTTTTACGACTCCAAGGAAGAAATGGAGAGGTGTTATTCAAAATCCAACATCAGGGGGAAAGTACGTTCGATTGTTTTTTATTTAGCAAACATTTTGAGTTTGGGTTTGGATTTTGAGTAGTTTCACGTTGAAAGAAACATTTTCGATAGTTTCCCCGCGGTTTCTTTGATGTGATATGGATGAGTGAATGACAATTGACTTCAGTAATATTAGAGATATCGACTAGGCTAAACATGTATTTCTAATTAGTCGGTTGGTTACATTATGGAATTTATGGAAATACATGAGACACGTGGTTTATGGTCTATGAAATAGCAACTTAAACATCGACTTCCGGAGTGGGGCCTTGTGACGTCACACCTATGTAAAAATTGTACCATGTAGTGACGTCACGTGAAACTTTTAAGTGTATTATCGGTTTATTTGTCGCATTAAATAAAAAATACTTGTTCAATATTTTTTGCTAATCTATTGGACGGACTAACTAGTTTTTTTATTATTATTATTCTACCCCATTGTTATAGTGTAAAGAATAATTAAAGTTGCATAGTGACTATATTGCGTGCAATCTGTGTCAATATGACAGAAAAAGGTGCACCACTCCATTTCTTCCGTGGATGTTGTAAGAGGCGACTAAAGAAACAGGTTAAGGTATGTTTCAATCCTCAGGCTAGCAACGTGTCACTATTATACCTGCCAACTTAAAAAAGATGCTAGAAGTGGCCACGAAGCTTGAAATAGTCATGGTTTAAACCCATTTGGGAATAAAAAGGTGATGTATGTATGCAAAATGACATATCGCCCACAGATTATTCCCTCGTTCTCCTGTCATTTTCCTACAACTATTAGGCAAAACCATCGAAAGATTGTATATTGGGACGTGACGGCACGCTTGCCTCTGGGTCGAGTTAGGTGGAGGTAACGACCTAAGGTAAGGCGATAGTTTGATCCTCGAAGAAACGCAAAGCCTATTTTATTCCCCAAAAATGTTCCCGCGAAATTCTGACAACCAAATTTTACACAGTTGCGGGCAGTAACAGGTCGTTTATAATGCTGGAAACCGCCACAAATATTATCAGGGTGTTTGTGAGGATGGTAGAATAATAACGGCTTCTATTATCGACTAGCGGGGCATAGGTTGTGTTTAATATAATTGATTTATTAGTGTTAATTAGACATTAGGGTAATAATTTAAAGTATCTACATGCAAATTTATTACCATCGCAAGACTTATTTACTAGCCGATGTCCGCAACTCCATCTGCATATAATTGTTTTATCGCAATTCCACGTGCTCTGTGATTTCCTTCGGAATAAAAAGTAGTCTATGTGTTAATCCAGGGTGTCAGCTTCCTGCATACAAAATTGTGTTACGTCGTAGGTGTTACGGCAATCTGTTGTGACCATGGTCACAACTCACTCTCAACTCAACTCATGAGTGAGCCCCTGAAAAATCGTAGTTGAAGTACTCGCGAAATATCGATTTCCAGTGAAATATTGCACCAATTTTGCGTTATCTTTTACCGATACACTATTTCAGTAGAAGGACAAGATGTGGGCGTGTGACCCGGCCCTCACGGCTTCAATCGTCGGCAGCTACCAGGCCGCGGGTCCTCTCTTCGTGCATGCGTTGGAGACGTTCTTCGCTGCCCAGTGCGCCTTGGTTGGCGACCACGTCTGGCCTGCAGATGCTACCGAAGCAGCCCTCGAAGGTAGTGACCTTACTCAATGAAGTACGTTCGTACCGTCACGCGATACTTATCTCACTATAGGTGAAAAACTTAAGTAAGTAAGTCACCTGTTGTATGTGTGAGTAATGTGTGCGATTATAAATTCTATTTTTAACATTTGTATAATATCGTATGGTTTGCAAACTCTTTATTTGCTCATCTTTAAAGTTTGATTACTCGGCTCAGGATGACTTCGGCCACAGTTCCATTTCGTCACCTTCTTAAGTCGTTCTCATTCGCGTATGGTCTACTGTTCCGATTCGCCAGCATTCCTATGTCGTCACTTCCCTACTTCGTCCGCTTTCCTACGTAGGCCTCTGTATCAACTCGTTTACATTCGTAATTAGACTACAATGCCAATTCGTCAGCATTCCTAATTAGTCTATGGTGTCAACTCGTCAGCATTACTATTTAGACCACAGTGCCAACTCGTCAACAATTACTATTTAGACCACAGTGCCAACTCGTCAACAATTACTATTTAGACCACAGTGCCAACTGGTCAACATTCCTATTTAGACCACAGTGCTAACTCGTCAACTATGTATACATACACTTAGCAAAATTATTATTACTTAGGCAAGTGTGGTGCCGGGTTCGTGCCAATGGGACCAATTTCGAGTTATACCCTTTCGATTAAAAAAAAAAATTAAAATCGGTCCACGGGTCTCCGAGCTATCGAGTAACATACACAACTAAAAAAAAAAACAAAAAAAAGGTCGAATTGAGAACCTCCTCCTTTTTGAAGTCGGTTAAAAAGCACTGCCTTTTAGTAGACTACTTTATCGTTTTTATCGTACCACTGGGGTAGGAATGCGGACGAGTTGGCACTGAGGTCGATATAGGAAGGCGGACGAGTTGGCACTGGTGATGCTGACCAAGTAGCACTGAGGTCGATATCAGAAAGTGGACGAGTTGGCACTTTGGTCGAAATAGGAATGTAGACAAAATGGGACATTGACGATATCAGAAAGTGGACGAGTTGGCACTGTGGTTAAAATAGGAATGTAGACAAAATGGGGTATTGACGACATCAGAAAGTGGACGAGTTAGGAAGGTGACGATTTAGGAATTGTTGGCTGACGACATGGCACTGTGGACGACTTAAGAAGGTGACGAAATGAAACTGTGGCCGAAGTCATCCTGAGCCGATTACTCCTGTCCACTTATGATTGACACAACTGTCACGGTAAGATATAAAAATTAATTCAATTGCATTTATTTAAATGAAAATTGTTACAATGTCCTAAAAAAAACAAATAAAAATGAAAGCAAAAACAGTAGCTAAAACTTACAAACTACAAATCACCAATCCGAGTCGTACCTGGCCAAAAAGTCCTCAAAACACCCGCAGCATTGCCCCGCTGAATAGCCAAGGCAAGATATAAAATAGTTGTCAATTTCAAGTAATTGTCTTCGTATTTTCTGCGTCGTTCATTGCAAACTGAACTACATACAACAGGACTTTAGTTTTTCACCTATACCTCTATTTACAGTGCCGCGCGGTGTAACAGTATACTAATAAGATATTTGTGTTTCAGATCCAAACTACGATTTCATTGTAGTAGGAGCAGGATCGGCTGGGTCGGTGTTGGCGAACCGACTCAGTGAAGTCCCCGAATGGAAAGTATTGCTTGTCGAGGCCGGTGGAAATCCAACAATAGCCACTGAGGTAAATATAATATATAATTAAGAGTTTCTTTTTAAAGTTAAACGTACTCTCTTTTAATTCCACAACTAATAAGTCACCGTCTGTGTTTTTTTTTATTCATGTGAATGAAACTTCTTAATTGTGAAAACATATGTTCTTTTACAGGCCCCCCATCTTTTCTACAGTAACATCAACACAGCAGAAGACTGGGGCTACAAAACTGAACCTCAGAAAGGAATTTGTCAAGCTTTTAAACGAAAACAGTGCTCGTGGCCAAGAGGCAAGACTCTTGGAGGATGCAGTAGTATCAATGCCATGTTTTACGTCAGAGGCGACAAGATGAGCTACGATGAATGGGCCGCTGACGGCAACTACGGTTGGAGTTACGATGATGTTCTACCATATTTCAAAAAAAGCGAGAACTTTAGCGAAAACGTCAAAGACATGAACACAAAATACCACGCCACTGGCGGATACTTAAACGTAGAAAAAACACCAGTCGATCTGTTTGAAGGCATCATATTGAAAGCTGCCTCCGAATTGGGCGTTAAAGTGAATGAAGATGTAAATTCTGAGAGTGCAATGGGTATCAGTAAATCATTTACTACAACTAAAAATGGAGTCAGACACAGTACGGCTAGAGCGTTTTTAAATCCAGTTAAAGATAGACCCAACCTACACGTGATTAAAAATGCATTAGTGACGAAGATATTATTCAAGCCTTCATCTAACGTCGTCGATGGCATACAAATAAACAAAAATAATAGGGATTTTACAATTAAAGCAAAAAAAGAAGTCATATTGTCTGCAGGTGCTATTAATAGCCCACAATTACTTCTTTTGTCAGGAGTCGGGCCCAGAAAACAGCTGGAAGATTTGAAGATAGATGTCATAGCGGATTTACCTGTCGGAGAAAATTTACAGGATCATGTTTTTACCCCCATATTATACAAAACACCAATGGATAAAAGTCCCGTAGGAACGGTAAATCAAATAATTGAACATTTTGTTGAATTCATAATGAAGCAGACCGGTCCGTTGGCGGGTGTAAGTCCGCATTTGGTCACAGCATTTTTAAATACTACTGATCCCACCGCTGAAAGCCCAGACACTCAATATCATTACTTGTTTTACCCACCACGATTGAATAACTTAATAGACGTCTTCTATAAACATGGCTTAAACGATGAATTTAGAGACTTTTACAATAAGTTGAATGAGGATAATTTGGTATTAATGATATACAACGTAGTTTTGTCACCGAAGTCCAGAGGTCGCATTGTTCTTAGAAGTAAGGACCCCAAAGACCATCCGCTCATTTATCCAAATTATTTTAAAGACACCGATGATATGCTCACGCTAATCAGGGGCATGCAGGAAACTATGAAATTGGCAAACACTAAAGTCTTTGAAGAGATTGGCTTTGAATTGATTTGGCCTAGTTTCAAAAGCTGTGATTCAATCACGAAGGGAAGTGATCACTTTTTGGAATGTATTGCTAGAGAGCTCACTTTCTCCCTGTATCATCCAACAAGCACAGTGAAAATGGGCCCTAAAGACGACAAATCTGCTGTTGTAAATCCTGAACTGAAAGTACGCAAGGTCAAAGGTTTGAGAGTAGTGGACGCTAGTATAATGCCAAAAATTACTAGGGGCAATACAAATGCGCCGACCATAATGATTGCTGAGAAGGCAGCAGATTTGATAAAGAAGGACTGGTTGAATGTTCACAGTGAACTTTGATACCAATAAAATATTGCCAATTACCACCTTGTTTCTTTTAAAAATTATAAACTAAAGATGTGACCTAAGATACAACATTTCAGTTTAATTAAATGGCTTTGACAAACGGGAAGACCAAAATGAGTTCGATTTATATCACCCTTAATTATTAAGTTCCTAAAAACTCTCGATAGCAATCACAATCACTATAGTTACAAACGCTCACGGTTGTTTGCTAAGCCAACGAGAATATTTTAAATTCTTAAATTTTATCTTAAATTTATTCATACAGCGGGTGTTGCTTCATTCAAAACTCCTTGATAACCATCTAAAGTTACAAGAAATTATAACAATAGCCTGGAACCGGTGCAAGTGACACATGTATCGTTTGTTCCTACACGAACTCGTCGACATTAGTCTGGAAGCACTGAACAGAAAACGTCGTTAGTTTAGTAAGTTAGTTTACTTCTTCTTATCCTAATATTATCTTAAGTTTTGATTCAAAAAAATGATTTTTGTTGGTCGTTTGTCGGCAAGACTATTGTGATAAAAACCACTTCCTCCACATTTAATAATACCTTACGTAGTGTAAATCATTAAAAGATTGTTACATGCAATTTTGTGTGAACCTAATATGTTTTTAATCCTGAAATGGTTCTGATACTATTTATACTAGTCCACGTGTTTTCTATGTGGACGTTTTATGGTGCGCAATACACGGTGATTTTTAATCCGTGATCAGGAACCCGAAAATATTAACATATACCCTATATTGAACTTATTAAGCGAGGTCTCACGCAATTCCTTCTTTGTTGAATTAATTAAAAGTTTAACTTAATTGAAGAGAATTACCACTGAATACACATGGTCATCCTACATGAACATGACGACGTCATGTGCCATCGCATCGCTAAGGCGGGAAATTTGACGGATCTTAAAGTTGCGACCACACCAATGCTTAAAAAACGGCGAGCATGCGTCAAAAACAGAGAGGTCACTGCGAATTCGTACCGTCATCGCTTTTTAAGTATTGGTGTGGTCGCAACTTTATACATCTTTGTTTATGCAATATGACAATGACAGTTACAAGTTATTACTCTTAAATTATCAATTGCCAGTAAATTTGTAAAGAGGTTATAAGCTTTTAGATACAAATTAGTAGAGTGACAAGGATTTTAGGATAAAAATTATCTCAAAATTAAAATAAGATTGAAAAAAAAAACAAGTTCTTTTCATGTAATTACGAGTTCAGCGTGATCGCCATCAATTACTGAGTTAGAAAAAATGGTACCTGATCACGGATTAGAAGTCACCGTGTATAGTGTGTCAATTGCAAAATCAAATTAATAAGCTAAATGATGGAGGATTACCTAAGGATAACAAACAATTCCAATTTGATTTATTTTGTCCAGATTGACGCATAGATCTATCTATAGCACTTTAGTAACTTGTTGAACAAGTTTTCTAATTATTATAAGTAAGATACTCTACGCAAAGTGACTTTCATTTCACACACACACACACACATACATCACGCCTATATTCCCAAATAGGGCAGGCAGAGCACAGGAAGCGCTATATAGACAGATCCAGAACTCTTTCACGTTTGGTAACAACTTCTAGCATATTTTTATGGTTTGAAAATGAAAATGGAACAGTGATATTCTAAACCCGACACCACACGGCATTCCATTCACAGAAAAAAATCACAACATTGAACAATGGATATAGCGACCAACATCACTGCAGCGTGCCCATCAGCATTTGCTGATACGACTGGGCAGCTGTTCGCTGGAGCTATAGCCGCAGTGGTTGCTGCCCACTGCGCTTTCGCTGCAGACTCATCGTGGCCACCTGACCACTCTGATGCCATCTTTAGCAGACCAGCAGGTTAGTTTTTCTTTGTTGATTCTACTGTGTATTCACGAACAAGACGTTCAAGAGTAATCAAAATGGCGTCCGAACAAGGCGAGGCAAAAAGGGAAGAAGAAGATTCTAGTGTGAATAAAACAAAGGGAGGCGTCACTGTCATAGAAAGCACCTTATTATTTCAGATTGCTATGTTAACCCGTTAACCTTGCCGCAAAGTAGCAACGTTTGTACTGTTATGTTCCAACGTGGAACTTAAGATGACTGGAAAATTACTATCAAACGCCTCTAGGTTGGGAAACTCTTCTGCCATTCATGTTAGATGTTATGGGTATTAATGAGCATAATGATAACTCAACATCAGATTACCCAGCGAATAACCATCTTCTAGTAGGAAAATCGCAGTAAATCAGACCAGTAAAGGAAACTATTTTCGTTATTGTTACAGAAGAAATATCCTACGACTTCATAGTTGTGGGAGCCGGAACAGCAGGCTCACTCTTAGCGAGTCGTTTGAGTTCTTCATGGTCGGTACTGCTGATCGAAGCAGGAGGCGACCCCAGCCTTTCTAGCGAGGTATTTCCGATAGCTAAAGTCCTATTAACAACTATAAGCAACAATTTTTAACCATATGCAAATATGCAGTTTCTTTTTCAAAGAGGAAGATGTTTCGTGCAAAATGTTTTAGACTTTTCCCTTGGTTTTTTATACAAAGGTAAATCACGCCTGTATTCCCAAACCGAGTACAACCATGACTATTTTGCGCATCAAAGCAACTTTTAGGATTTTTAGGTTCAAAGTTACACAAAATAGATAATATATAATACTCGTAGTGACCGAAATAGAAAAAATCCTTGACCTGTTCTCCTTAGTTGCCTGCTACGATATCCACGAAAGAAATGGAGAAGTGTTATTCTAAACCCAACTCCACACAGGGAATCGGTGTTTCAACTTTGATTAATTAATATCACTAATATTTTTTATGTCAGCCTAATTTGTTTTGTTTTTATTGGCGCTAGACATTTTTTTCCTTATTGAATCGCCCTTAACTGGAGCTTAGTGAACCAATCTGGTAATCTTAATTAACGCTTCATCGACATTATTTTTTCACACATGGGATTAGAACTTTGATACGAACTATAACAATGTTGGAATTTTTCCTTTAATTTATAAAACGCTGCGTAAGTATCAACGTGCCTTGATGAATATATTAGCAAACACTTGTATGTTACGTTAAGTTGAACGTCAGTAAACAGGCAAGGAGTCCATTTATAAAATGAGCTCTCAAGTTATCGCTCACTAAGTTTTATTAGATTGCAAAGAAATATAAACTATATGAACTCAAATTAAATTGATTAGTGCTTTTAATTTGATATTCAACGTCTGTTTCTGCATAAAAGATTTGGATAAATGCATTTTTAGCAAAAATATTATACAATTTATAGTTTTATTTTTAACTATAAATTTTAAACGGGTGCAATTCAATAATTTAACAAACATAATCTGAATTTCATTGTATTTCTTTCAGATCCCGAGTTTAGTATACAGTAACCTAAACACAGATAACGATTGGAATTATAAGACCCAGCCAAATGGAATTAGCTGTCTTGGTCTTAAAGACGACAGCTGTACTTGGAGCAAAGGGAAAGGTCTGGGCGGGTCGAGTTCTATCAACGCTATGTTTTACATAAGAGGTCATCCTACTGACTATGATAGCTGGGAAAAACAAGGTAACATCGGCTGGGGTTACGAGAAACTCAAACCATATTTTGATCGCGTCGAAAATAATCTTAATCTGGATAACTACAAGTTTAAAAACGATCCACTTTATAAATTGTTGGAGGATGCTTACGAAGAACTAGGTGTGCCACAAATCAACAAGACCACAGATGAAGCCCTATTTGGTACAAGGTTGACTAAAATGTTAATAAAAGAAGGAAAACGCCTGAACACGGGGAAAATATTTTTAAACGAGTCGAAACGATTGCATATTATGAAAAATGCATTAGTGCGCAATGTAATTATAGACCCTGAGATCAAAGCTGCCACAGGCGTGGTGGTGCAGCGAGCTAACGGATCAATTATACAAATAAGGGCTAATAAAGAAGTAATTTTATCGGCAGGTTCTATTGGCACACCACTAATACTCATGCTGTCAGGTATAGGCCCTAAAACACATCTGAACGATAAAAATATACAGCTTCTTTCCGACTTGCCCGTAGGTAAAAATCTGCAGGATCACGTTTTCTTTCCCCTCTACTTTACAACCGAACGCAAAGCTACAATCACTCCTGAAATATTTACCTTGCTTATCATAGAATACATGCTAACTAACGCTGGTCCATTGTCAACACTAGGCATCGCTGACTTTATGGCTTTTATCAACACAGATAACCATGATAATCCTAATATACAATTCCATCACTTTCATATACCTATGAACAATCGTATCACGCTGGAGACTTATTTGAATAATTCTGGATACAGACCCGAAGTTGTAGACGACATAATAAGATTAAATGAAGAAAATGAATTGATTGGTGTGTATCCAACACTACTGAGGCCGAAGTCGAAAGGGGAAATATTATTGACGGATGATGCAGTAACGTCAAAACCCGTTATTAAAGCCAATTACTTTCTAAACCCTGAAGATATAAGACAACCTATTGAAGGAATAAGATTCATATTGAGATTGGAAGCTACAACTGCTTTTCAGTCAATTGGTGCGCGGTATCATCACATTGAACTGCCATTTTGTTCAGACATGTCGGACGATTCAGATGATTATTGGGAGTGTTACATAAGACATATGGGTACAACTGTATTCCACCCTGTTGGGACTGTAAAAATGGGTCCAAAAGAGAATCCAGATTCTGTCGTAAATCAAGAACTCTTCGTACACGGAATAAAGAATTTGCGTGTTGTTGATGCAAGCATCATGCCCGAAATAGTAGGCGCCAATACAATGGCATCGACACTGGTTATTGCTGAAAAAGCAGCAGATATGATAATTAGATATCACAATTTGAAAGATGAACTTTGAACATGATTTTCAAAAAATGTCAAGATAAAAGAATAAATGCTGACATGATTTCAAATGTACTTTTTTCACAGAATTCATTAATTAATATAAAACATGACATATGTGCATTTATTGATTGTTTTATTTTAATATCATCAATAAATTAAAAACCTCGTGTGCGTAACGCGTAACGTGTGTAGGTACATAATTGTATTACTTAATCCATCGAATCAAAATAATTGTGTGTATTATCACCACGCGAAAAATCAACAACGCTGATACTATACACAAATTTGCGTTCATACACAACACTTTTTATTTGTATGTGAGGGATTAACAAGTGTTAGCGTGTAAGTGTCGTCTGTTACATCACCAGGCCTTGGGGACGTTTCGTTTTGGCCAGCGATGCCGCAACTGCCGTTTGGGAAACCCGTTAATTGTTAAACAGTTGATTTTTATGCGGTTGACGTTACAATAAAAAGGGGCGTGGTCGCGTATGTCAAAAGCTAAAGGTCCTTGCAATACATACATCAAGCCTGTATACCCAAATACATATACATACCCATATACAGAGCACGAGAAACGTTAAGAGCCAAAACCTTAACCTAGAGACTTTAAGCCTAATTTTAGGTTAAAACACTGATGAAAGGGGTGTATGGTGTATGCAATGGAACCAGAATTTTGGGACACATTACAATTATGTAGGTATTGAGTTTGCTGAATAAGGGTCTATAGATAGTGATACTTCACGAGTTCATGAATAAAATCAGCCAATACTTAATACAGAATTCTGTTTTGTGTCTTTTTTTAATAAAGCAGTTTAGTTTTTTTTTTACTACTATACTTTAATCAGTTAATTGCATTAACACGAGATACCAAGAACATCACGTCAGCGTGACAACACGTCCGTGATGATCATTCAAAGACATTTACGAGGTAGTCTTAAAGCCCTAACAGACGACCAAATTTGGTTTGGTCCGAACCACGAACTTGGTCGGCTCCAAACCAAATTCGAACGTGTGTTCAGCGGTTGGCCGAACATTTGCTCGGTTGTTTGGTTTGGAGCCAACCAAGTTCGTGGTTCGGACCAAACCAAATTTGGTCGTCTGTTAGGGCTTTTATGGCACGGTCGAACCAATTAATTTCAGACTGAAGAAACTTCAGTTCAGTATCTACACAATAAAGTATATCCGTGCCTAATGAGATTTTAAATTTTCCCAATGATTTCACTGGAAATCTAGCGAGTGCTAGTGTTACCACATTAGTAATAATTATGTCATAGTCTCATAATAACCACGATAATAGTATTGATGAGCTTTTTCACAAAGCAATTAGCACACTTTCGGAGACAGTTGACCCAACTGGAGGTAATCATGGCCACCTTGCACGTCATTGGGGCCACCGTAACGACTTCATAAGTGAATAGCGCACAATAAACTGCATTTATGATTAAATAATTAGTCGCCTTGCAAAATGGTTACGATTTGTGACAAGGAGATAAAAGAACACGCTTTGAGAGAAGTTCTATGGAATGTATGGGCTCACCGAATTTATATATACATACGTTACGCCTGTATTCCCAAATGGGGTAGGCAGAGCACACTGAATGGTACATAGACAAAACCATAAGAAACGTTTTATGGCCACTTCTAGCATATTTTTTTAGGTTTTAAGTTGGTAATATACCTTAACCTATTTTCTTGATCGCCTCTTACGACATAATTATAACGGTGAGATGTTATTCTAAACCCGACACGGGAAAAAACAGTTAAAGCAAAGCGTAATGTATTTATTGTAATGCATGAATGCTTCCTTTCTTCCCGTGGGTGTCGTAAGAGTCGACTCTGGGAAAGGGTTAGTGTATTGTGGGCGATGGGCTAGCAACCTATCACTGTAATATCACGTTTAACCATCTGGTTACCCTGAAATTGCTAAACGTGGCACTGGATTTTTGAATTCATGTGCTCTGGCTACCCCTCTTGGGAATACAGGCGTGAGAATATGTATGTAATGTATGTATGAATGCTGTCGAGTTTAGAATAACACGTCATTTCTTCCAAAGTATATTTGTAGCGACAGGCTAGCAACCCTTTAAATCTAAAACCCATACTAGAAGTGGCTACGTAACGTGAAATAGTCAAGATTTTTTCTATGTAGCGCTTCGCGTGCTCTGCCTACTAAATTAGGGAAAACGGGCGTGGTGTGTATATAAACCGTAACGTAAAAAAAACATTGTAATGCAATATTACGTCAATGGCACATCTCTGCTAATTAATTAATTAAATAAAAATACGAAATAATAAATGACGACACAAGAATGATTCCATGAACTTAATTTCCATATTGACATCCAGTCAGGTGTCAATGAATTTGCAAGAAAATGCTAATTTTATACGACGGTATGAAGTTGACATTATTGTTTATCTTTTTAATCACTGTGAATTACACATCCACATACATGTCCTGTTCAATAGAAACACGCAAACCATCGATAAGTCAACAAATACAGAAGAATGCGCAACTTACAAAATTTATCTAAAGGTTGTGTTAACTGTAAATTGGCAGAACGCGAAGATTACATAAATGCAATTCATTTGATTTTGCATAATAACACCTTCATTAAGTAGGTAAGTTAAGAGTATTGTAAAACGTTTTATTGTATTGCTTCAAATATATATTATTATGTATACATCGACCTTATTGTTAGTACCGTAAAGGAATATAGACTTGTTTGATGTCTTGGGCCCCGTGTGGTGCCGGGTTAGAATAGCACTTCCCCTTTTCTTCCCGTGGGTGTCGTAAGAGTCGACTCTGGGAAAGGTTTAGTGTATTGTGGGCGATGGGCTAGCAACCTGTCACTACAATATCACGTTTTACCATATCTGATTACCCTGAAATTGCTAAACGTGGCACTGGATTTTTGAATTCATGTGCTCTGCCTACCCCTCTTGGGAATACAGGCGTGAGAATATGTATGTATGTATGTATGTTGATGTCTTGGTAATGTATACAGGGTAGCTGGAAAGTGACCGTAAATATTTGAACCAGTGATGCAGTGGTCGAGTATACGCATCTGAAATAATATTTCTTGAAAATTTTCATTATATACCTCGTGCGCGACAAATTTTCTTCGCTTTTCAGGTCACTGCGCCCCGTGTTATGCCTACGTCCCGTACGAAATTTACAGTTAACACCATAGTGACATTGCATTGCTCTACAAAGGAAAACTTTATCAGGTTTTATATTGACAACGTCCTGCCGTTGTTCTCGTTTGACCGAACTGAATCAAGCCTAGTGATTTTTACCGTCGGGTGTAGAATCTAAATGAGTGTTTCCAGTGAGTCGTTGGAGTCAACTACTTCCATATTTCTTGATTATAAAATTGCTTGTAGGTACCTTCATTATAATTTCGCAAACCTGTCTCACAGGTCTGACGCATGCCACCAGCATGCACTCTGCACTTTTAAGGACCCGCTCGGGGCCTTACCTGTAACAAAATAATGACATGAGCATGGACTAGGGGTGTACGGAGCTCCGACCCAATTTTGTATAACTTGATTGAAAAATTGACAAATTGTACACATATTTATCGAGATTTTCGCTTTAATTTTTACCAAGACGTGACGTCACGAGCCCCCACTCCGGAAGTTTGACCATCTACACCTTTGTCGATGTTTAATTATTGGACAAACCAAAATAACACGTGCCTCATTTTTTCCATAATGTAACTAATGGACTAATTCGAATGATATATTTTTAACCCTGTCAGCGTCCCTATTCCGAAATTTCGGAGCTTCCGATTGATATCATAACTCCGAATCGGACTTCGGTTCCGACACTTTTAAATCAGATATTTTGATCATCACTCTCCAAACGCACTGACAGCGGAAGCAGGTTTCGTCATTTCGAGCTTTAATCAAATAAATAATTAACTCGAAATGGGAAATTTAGAACAGTGCCCAAACAAAAAAAAAATGATATCGAGTTATTTCACTATTCGATAACTACGTTAAAAAAATTGTTGTCTCTTCATTTAACTTCTTTTTAGGTACACACTCGTAAAAGGATAAAAAAACATGAATCACTTTTATAATGAGACCTAGTTGTTTGTGTTTGATTCCTATTAAAAGTTAAGTAAGAGTAATGCACATTACACATCAGACTTCAGCTTCGAATCCAATAATAAGTAAGTTTTCTACACTCCTATTCCGAATTCGGTTCTGGTATAAAACCGCGTCCGTCACATCCCTAGTATGGACGTGGATGACACTTGCTCATGAGCTACGGTACTTACAGGTAGGTATTGCAAATCTTTAATATCGATTGTGACATTGAATACCACTGACTGTTACTGTCGGCAGTTGGCACAGGTTTCGACATAGATCGGAATTAGCTTCCATTGGGAAGCTATGAAATATAACAGGTAGTCTCCATCTCCATAGCATTTTACAATCCTTTAAACATAAAGTCTGCGTTGTTGCACAGAGTGCTCGTCTTACCGCAGACGCCGTGGCGCGTTGCTCTCGACGATGGGTCACATGTCGAGCTAATCTCAATACAAATACTTGTGTGTATCCGTTTAAATTCACCATGACCAGCTATGAAAATCAGACGGATACGGTCCAGGCAAAATACAACACAAAAAAGCCAAAGGCAAAGATAGCCGTTGAGTTTAGAATAGCACCACTCCATTTCTTCCGTGGATGTTGTAAGAGGCGACTAACGATTTGGTTAAAGTATGTTTTAGACGACCAGCTAGCAACCTTTTACTATATAATACCACTTATCTGAAAACCTAAAATAATGAAATACCTATGAAGTCATAGTTCTGTCTATGTACCGTTCCTTTACCTATACTAGAGACCGATAGGTACTTAAAAGATGGTAAACAATCTTGACGTGTCTTTTTAGTTAAACATACACTTTATAAATCAAAATCTTTACATTGTACAATTTAGGTATGAAAAAATCATTTACTTTCATAATTGAATTGTATATTGTAACAATTTTCATTTTTAGACTGTGTATTTCAATAAAAAGACATATCAAGATTGTTTACCATCTTTTAAGTACCTATCGGTCTATAGTATATACCTTGCTCAATCTCTTTGGGAATACCTCAGGGGAATACAGACGTATGTATGTTTGTATGTAAAGACAACAGGTCACAGATTACCTTTCGAAAGTAACCCGCCAACCTAGCTTGGTCCTTCGCCCGCTATGCCGCGTGCGCGCGCGCCGGCACGTAGGGCACTCGCGGTCCAATGGCGAAACACAGGCACAAGCGTATCCTCTCACCTTCAAAACTGGTACGAAGGCTGTGGCCAGCTAGATCAAACGTAGCCCGAATAGTGCATAAATACCGAACTGTACATTCTTCTGATTATGAGACTATATTTTCCTGTGTGGTGTCGGGATAGAATAACACTTCTTCATTTATTTCGTGGAAGTTGTAACTCAAGAAATAGGTTTAGGTATGCTTTAGGCGCAGGCTAGCAACCTGTCATTATTCTACCTCTTCCATCTCTGCAAACCGAAACACTTCTAGCAAGAAGTGGCTGCGAAGCGTGATATATTTAGTCATAATAATGATTTTGTCAATGTCACGTTTCGTGTCGCCTACCCCATTTGAAAACACAGGCGTGATTTTATGTATGTATGTATACATATAAATTACTACTGCATCTATAGTATACCTACATATTTTACGACGCAGAGCTATTGCTTAAAACAATTGAGTAAATAGAGCGCGAGTGTAATGTTTGGGTTTTCCTGTCATGGGCTCGTCATTTCCTTTTCTACCAAGGTAGGTACGGTCGACCAAGAAAGTGGTCTACCACTTTTGACAAAAGTTTCTGTGAGATCAAAATTATCACAAGGTTGACATTGTCACTGTCATAATATTATGGCGAGGGGAAATCGACCTTGTTGTTTTATGAGGTTCAAATGAATATCGATCTTGAGGGGGTAGACCAATTTCTTGGTCGACTGTACAGTCCTAAAAACTAAATGTCTGTGAAACCATTTTGATGATGCTGTGTTTAGCCTGCACATGATATTCTAACGCAAAATTATTAGCGAACGATGATATGCGAATCAGTTTTTTTAACTATCTAGGTAGGTAATGTCTGAAGGAGTAAAATTACAATGTAACTTGAGGTATAGGCATTATATTGTGTTCAAACGGAGTAAAAGTTGGCATTGTACCTACTATTACTAATGGGTAAAATCACGTTGTTACTTACCCAATATAACTAGACAATGATGCGAGATGTCATTTAGCACTTGACATTTTTGTTTCAAGTCACGTAGGGTGTCAATTCTGACTAATTTGGTAGAGCTGACTTCGATTTTATTGAAACTTATTTAATATCCACAAATTGATTTTGTACATGGGTGAATTTTACCAGCCACTATTGAAAACCCCCTAAGGGGTTTATGTAACAGCTGGTGACATTGATATTAATTGTTTTGTCATTGTTTTTGGATTAATTTGACAATTAGACATTTTTGTTACTAAATACAATGTTATGTAGGTACTAGGTGGAGGCCGTTGTTATTAAACAACGTAATTATTCGTGGAATAAGAACCAATTTACGTACCGATGCATCAACTCAAGAAAAACGTAAATGGATCAGATTATGCACTGTTCTGGACGTGACGTAATTCGCGTGTCTTCCTTTTTGTCTTGTATTCTGTGCTGTACAGCTTACGCCGTAGAATCGTAGGGGGAACTTGTAAGACTCAATTCTTTTACTTATTTTTTTTTCATATACAGTCACAAAATTAATCATTTTGCAAATACAGTGGTATTCCTCAATGAGATTCGTAAAAAAATGTGAAAAAATGAAACTAAATATCTCATTGTGTCGTGGCCGGTTTAAAGGTTACCATTATACTGACTGCGTTGCCACACTGGACAGCAATGGAAACCTGTTGGACCACTTAATTGTATGTCATCTGTCATCTCCCATACTACAAAAATGACTGAATCCGAGGTAAAAACACCAAGTGAGTAGCTTGAATGTATGTCAAATTACAAACCACCTCTGTATTTGAGGGGGTTACCTATTTGAAAGCCAACTTCCTGCTTCCACATTTTCTGAGTGTGACAACATAGCACCGACCGACGGCAACAAAAGTAGGTACTGATGTCCATACGTTGCTGTATGATTTCATTGTTTTTTTTTTCGCTCTACCTCTCACAGGTGAATGACGATCCATTAAAACTCTACCTTCACAGACCAAATTGCCTGCCAAAATCTGTGAAACGAGCATGATCTTCCCCTAACCTAAAACCACACCCTACCCACTAACATTGACCGCCGGGTGCGCTTGCGCAAGCCGCGTCTCCCGCGCAGTGCTAGCAGCACCGCGGAACACGTCTCGCGCACCTAGTGACAGTGCAGTGTTGAGTGAAGGCAACAGCCCTTGTGCCTAGTGTTGTGGTAAAAGGAATTGAAATAGGGAAGTGCTACGAGTATAACTTTGGCTTTAAATTTAAAGCGAGGCAAGTTAAGATACAAATTTATTTAACTAAAAAACCGGGCAAGTGTGATTCGGATTCGCGTGCGAAGGGTTCCGTACCGTTGACTAGGTAAACAAGTACCTGCCAATTACTATTTATTGATATCCTGAAATTGGGCAAAAATTGAGTTCTTTGTATGGGAGTCCCCCTTAAGTAATCGTTTTATTTTAGTTTTATCATGTAAGTATTATTAAAGAAATAACATAACTGAGTATTTTGTAAATATAAAAGTGCCTACCTGTTGCCATGATTAATATTGAGCAAACACTATGCCAAAAAATCGGGTTTTTTATATGGGAGCCCCCATTAAATTTTTATTTTGTTTTTAGTATTTATTAGTACAGCAGTACATAATTTTTTGTCAATATTTCAACTCTCTAATTATTGCGGTTCTTGATGTACACCCTGGCGACATACTGACGGACACACAGACAGCGAAGGCTTAGTAATAAGTTCCCGTTTTTACCCTTTGGGTATGGAACCCAACACGGAAACATGTATCACGGTAGTTTCATGTTCAATATGGAAAACCCTAGAAGTAGAAGTATATCGTATTCATGAGGAAACAGACACGAGCGAGAACTTCGCGACGAAATGTTCTTTGTTTTTGCATTGTAGAGCCTATAGGAACACTCATACTTAGATGAAAATAATTGTGAATTGATGAAAGCAACTTTGTAGCTAAAGCTAGCAACTTTTGGAATAATGTTAGAAACTTTTTTTTCATGCGTTTCATATATTCTAGCAACTTTTTTTCATTTAGTACCAACTGGTGTTCCATACATTTAGCTATTTTTGGATGATTTTTCTCCAATTTAGCAATATTTTGAAAAATTTTAGCTACTGTGTAGTTGGTTTGCTTATTACCAGTTTGTCCTTCTTCAGTAATTCATTCGAGCTGGGCTTAAAAAAGGTTATCCTAGAAACATAATAAAGTATAGACTCCGCTTACCCCTCCATGATCTCAGTTCGTCTTTTTCTAAATTGTGGTCACATCCCGTGTGGTGCCAGGTTTAGAATAACACCTCTCCACTTCTTCCGTGGGTATCGTAAGAGGCGACTAACCATATAGGTTCAGTTACATTTTAGGCGACAGGCTAGCAACCTGTTATTATTATACGTGCCAACTCAAAACCGAAAAAATATGAAACGTGAAATAGTCATGGTTTTGTCCGTGAAGCGCTTCGTGTGCTCTGCCTACCCCATTTGGGAATACAGGCGTGATGTATGTATCGATTGTCTGGAATCACAGCTCGGTAGTCTTGGTCAAGACGTTGAGTTTATCTAGGTTGCCGCCGCAAGAGTAAAAGTACCTATTCGATAGGACACTCAAATAACTAGGTAAATGCTATAAGCACTTCGGCCTTCTACCGCGCTTTAAACTACTTCAAGGAATTCCAAGTTATATTTAGTAAACAAAATTGATAGGTACATTGTACATACGTCGAACGACAAAACTGTCAAATCACTTTATTTAAAAACAACGCGAATTCTTGCTGTTCAAAACGTCTATGCAAAAATGCGCTACCATCATTTTTGATATGATACCACGTTAAACCTGTACATGAACACAAATTATAACAAATACATATCTGCTCTAATAGGGGCTTGTTTGATTAGTGTGCAGACAATACAATTTAAAGCAATTTCGTCTGTATGTTAGTAATTATACCTAAACTGCCTGCTCGTTACTGCGTGATTAAAGAAAACATGCACACTTTCATGTTTTACAAATCTCATAACATTGAGGTTATGTGCATTTTTCTCGCATTTCGTAACAATTATTCCATCCAGTTCTAGTTTAACAGCACGCTTGAGTTCATTGCCAATTCTAACACATACTTTTTTTTAAGTTTACATTTGGCAGGTATAATAGTGACAGGTTGCTGGCCTATCATTGCTAACATTATCAAGTTGCCATTTCTATAAAGACAACACGCCACCCGACATTATTATGTCACTGCCAATGTCAAGTTGGTGAAATAAAGCCCTGTCACAAAATATAATACATCTGTGTCACTGTTGGCTAGTTGATAAAAAAAAACTATTTAGTCCGTCAGATAGATTACCAAAAAATATTGTACACATACATATTTTTTCTTTTATTTGACTAACGAAAATTTACGATAAAACAGCGCTTAAAAGTTTCGCGTGACGTCACGAGTCACGACTCGGTACAATTTTTAGCGAGTCGTGACGTCACAAGCCCCCAATCCAGAAGTTTGATGATCTATAACTATGTCCATGTTTTAGTCATTTGATAAAAGAAAAAATGTGTGTGTCATATTTTTCCATAATTTAACGAACGGACTAATTAGAATTACAGTTTTTTTAACCCAGGACACAAGCCTATTGTAAAGTGGATTCAAAGTCGGTCCGACAGATAAAAAGTCTTCCATATCTGTATCCTGTATCTGTATTCTCAAATGGCTACGTAAAGAACGCACTACGTTACAAAGTAAGTAATAGTGATTAGTCGCTAGCCTGTAGCCTAAAGCATACCTGAACCTATTTCCTTAGTCGCCTCTTAAGACACCCACGGGAGAAATGAGGAGATGTTATTCTAAATCCGACGCCACAGGGTAACAACAAATCTTAGTTTAAACAGTACGCTTTTATTTTGAATTGACTAATCAAGGGTCACATTTTTGTACCATGGCAGCAGCTTTCCCAAAAGTAACCTTGACTACATAATTATCAACTTATAGTTACTCAACCAATCTTTATGAATAATTCGAATGCATAACAGGTATACTTGGCAATTGGCAATGAAACCAAAATGAAAATCTTTAAGGTGACAAATAAATCAGGTGCGGATATTGAGAGTTCGTAATTAACAACCTAAGAATCAGAATATATAAGTTATTTAAGAATTTCCTGTTCACATTGTTCCAAAAATAATTATTTATCCTAATCATCTAAAACTTCTCAAAAAGAGCAACGCTCGTGTCGGTGGAGTAAACGCCACTTGACGCGGTCTTTGGCAGCTGTTTCCCTTCCTGATATATCATGACTCCCAATCTTTCTTCTTCTGGTTAAAATAGGTCAACCTTGGCCTTCTTCTGCCTCTTCACCCTTCCACTTATTTCCAAAAGAAATCGTCGTGCCGAATCAAGTGTCCTATCTTATGAATATGGTTCCTTCCACAATTTATGGACTCTATATCAAAATGACAAGTCCGTCATGTTTTTAAAGTACATTTACAGAATGATGTATTTTAATCTAGTCGTCATATTTATTAGGTTCTGAACGTGTTACATACTCAGCACTTTTTTTTTTCAAAGTATTTACTCTTATTTCCTTGACACGACATTAAGGAACAGTACAAGCAGTTAATGTGGGTTTTTTTTAACAAATAACGCATTTATAACATTCTACGTGCTGTTACCGCGTTCACCATTCTATCTAATTCATCTACGTATTTCGTATTTCCTTCAGCTCGAATACGTAACCGTAGAAAGTGCAGAAAATAAGTGCACTTTTCCGATCGATCGTTAGAAGTATCTGGAATCATAATATACAAGAATAACACCTAAGTACCCATTATAGGTGCTTACTGCTTAGACATAGCTCCGCCGAGATCAAGTTAATATAAACACTATGTTCCGCTTATAAACTCGATTATAGTAATTGCTTTATGTATGAACTAATTACACAAAAACAACTTCTTGTCGAACTATAGGGTAGCAATAGAATGATAGTTTACGTCAATGCTAGGTGATTTTTATAATGGATGTCCTAACGGCCGGTGACTTAACTTTTAGCACCTAGCATTGGTGGGGACCGTTTTAAGTAATCAATCACAATATTTTTTACAATGTTAATTTTCTTTACCATTGTTTATAAATCCATTATTTCATTATCCTTAAATTATGACTTTAACTGACGATTCTAACATATGTGCCCGACTTTTACGCATGCGTTCTTGTCTTCACAAGCGTAAAACATTTGTCAAAGTACAGTATCATTCAGTGTGGTGTATACACCTACTTATTTAGTGTCTAGTGTGCTGTCGAATTTTACTTATATCTATTTATAAGTACCTCACTGAAGCTTGCACGTTTCTAACAATGAGCATTGCGTTAAATCTAAACAGCATTCCAACATTTTGCAACATGGAAATGTCAATTAGCAAAGAGCACGCACTCTCAGTCCCGACTGTCAATCAGATGCTGGAACTTAAGATTCCTGTCATAACTGCTTCGCCCGTCTTGACCTCAGGGCCGACTGATTTCATAATGTGCACGTAAACACTTCTTCCGGTGACAAACAATGACAATTACTATGTTTCTGGCACGTGCTGTGACCTTGCCACAGTGGCGTGATGTACCGGTTACCAAAATACGATGTAAACTCTCCCGACACAACTTTCGACATTTTTTTTGGTGATTGTCAAAGCCACCATAGCCACCACACACACCATCAAACCCACACTTACAATAGGTACCAAACAGACTGCAAACGCCTGCCACCCAAAGGCCTAAGATATAAGATAGAATGAGTGCTTTACCAGCTATTTTGCCTTCAATATTTCGATGAAAATAACTTGAATCGTCGAATGCCCTGTGATTTCGGGCTTAGAACAACACCTCTCAATTTCTTCCGTGGATATTGTAAAAAGCGACTAAGTATGTACGAGTATAAAAGGTTAAAGTACGTTTTAGGCGTCAGGCTAGCAATCTGTCACTGTTCTACCTAATTTACCTTATTAAAAACTTAAAAATATGCTGAAAATGGCTAGGAGATGTGGGATAGTCATGGTTTGGAAATAACGTTTTATATACTCTACTCGTAGCTATGAGTATCCCATTTGGGAATACAGGCATGATGTATGTATGTGCGTATGTATGTAAGTGTAAGTTAATTGTATGTTACAGCAGACTTTCGAAGTCCATATTGTCATGTGCACAAACTTGAATGACTAAAACGTTCACAAAACGGTTGCGCAAATTATTCAATAAACAAAAGACAATCGCTATTATTTTAGATACAATCATAAAGCAAACGAATCGTTCGGGAATCTGATTGTCCGCGCAGCCATTGTTGGTTTGTGCAAGAAAAACTGGCCGGCGCTCAGAATAATGTTGTGAACTCAAATGGAAGACTGGGTAAATCTCATGACCCTTGTCGTACTTTGACAGTATACAATACACGTATACGATAGTGGCATGCGTTCTCCGGGAATATTTAAAGTACGTAGATCAGGCTATAGAGCTTCTTAAAGCACATACAAGTATTTTTTTAACTCAACTATGACTGCGGACCCGCATAAAGAGCTATGCCAATTAGCTTGAAAAAATATTTCTAAATAGGATGACAGTTCAGCCTACTCTTTAGTGTATAAACTCTTTACAATTCCTAGAAACTTGCACAACGTTTCATTACATATGTTGGCAGCAATAGCTAAAGAATAGGATCTTTTCTGGGTCGTTATTCTTTTAAGCGACATTACATGACAGCAAAGCATTGATGGGCAATGGCTGTTGCAGTCAAAGCATCCAATTTAACTGTCATATGACATGGACACTTCAACAGCAATTGCTATGAACGCTATAGAATAAAAGCTATTTCGTACTAGGTTAGTATTTTATACGAATCGCGGGTATTTTAGTAACTAACCGTGTCTGAACAGTAAGAATTTAGTTAGGTAATAAAACAAATTACTCGCTACTCGATTAAAATACTAGCCTAGTCTGAACTAGCCTTTTGTGACATAGCATTAATTATGTGTCGACTTCTTTACTCTGCCACCTTTTTAATTTCCAGTCAATTCCGATCTCTCGGCTTGGTATAAGACTCGAGACTACTCACTATACTCTCACTATAGTATTTAAAAATGTTGACGCCTCAACAAACAACTACGGCTGCAGCCCGTATTACACAACGTGACGTCACAGATTCGTGACGTCTCATCCCCGGACGGCGGTCAGGCAGACTGCATCGCACAGCCAAAGCGGCAATACGTTTTTTAATATAACTACCTATCACACCTGTAAAACAATCTAGTAATAAACTAAAGTTCAAGTGCATCATCCTGAGTTCTTCCTTACGATCCCATAACCCTGGACTGGGAGAGCTTCATCAAGAGGAGTGCGCTAACAAAAAATATGTTGCTAACTTCATAAGATCTAAGTATGTAATTAGTTCGGACTCAATAACTGGCAAATCAAATTTTAAGTGAATAGCCTTTCGGTATTACGGAAATAAAGGATTTCCTATGTATGTAGTGTAGTTACAGGTTGCGTGTGTTCAATTGTTTTTTAATTTATCACGGTCAGATTAACACAGGTGTCTGTCTGTAGGTCCTACAGGTGCGACAGGGACTTAATGTTACAATATTCAATGTGTAAACACTGTGTAAAGCATTTTTATATAGGTAAATCCAAATCTACTACGATGACACATTCAGAGCAAATGACAATTATGTGGTAGCAGTAGCACTAATAATGTTTACATTTTTAAATTGACATTTTAAAACAAAGAAGAGAACAAATTATTTGACGGCGCGAGTTTGTGACTCCGATTGTTTCGGAATTCCATATAGCCACCATTTTAGCCATTCTTTGTACATCGTATCAATGCTCTTTGAATATCCAAAAGTATTACATGAATGTAGATAAAAATGTGCGCCTGTATTATTATAATACGCGCGACTCTTGAAGAAATGAACCTGAAGGGTGAATATCATAAACTACACTCGTATATTGATATCGTTTACTATGCAGCAGCCAAATAAATACAATGAAATTTATCGTCCATATGATTAAATCGATACATATATGCGTACATATATTATGTCCCGTGCAATCAGGGCAACAATTCGCTTCACAAGCCTGCAATCAATACCATCAATGATGCAACAGAAATCTTCTTGCAACCTTATTCCCATACAGGCTCGATCATCAACCACTATAATATGAATACGTGCGATAGTCATAGTGTTAAGCTACTTTTCAGTGACAATGCTAATTATGTAACTCACTTCCCGGTCATTATTGACGCCGAAGACACAGCATAAGCTATAGTGTTGTCTTTAAACGTACCATCGCGAACAGGGATTGTTGAGCCACTTACCTATGCTTGTAACTTGGTCGTGTAATACTAATCCAATAGCTCACACCTAGTCGGTCACATCGGTCTTTGATTACACGACTAAATTGCGAACAGTGGCAAGTGGCTCAACAATCCCGGTTCGCGACTGTACATACATCACGCGTGTATACCCTAATGGGGTAGGCCGAGCACTCGTAACATTACATATACAAAATCGAAACTATTTCATGTTTTGTTGCCACTTGTAGCATATTTTTTTAGGTTAAAAGTTGGCAAGTATAATAGTGACAGGTTGCTGCCTGCCGCCTAAAATACATACATACATACATACATATTCTCACGCCTGTATTTCCAAGAGGGGTAGGCAGAACACATAAATCCGAAAATCCAATGCCATGTTTAGCAATTTCAGGGTTACCAGATGGTTCAACGTGATATTCTAGTGACAGGTTGCTAGCCCATCGCCCACAATACACTAACTCTTTCCCAGAGTCGACTCTTACGACACCCACGGGAAGAAAGGGGGAGGTGCTATTCTAACCCGGCACCACACGGGGTAAAATAAAACCTCGCCTAAAATACACCTTTATCTAAATCCTCAGTCGACTATAACGACATCCTTTTACTGAAGAAAGCTATATTACACTGTAACTTGTTTTATGTGATTATTTTATGTGCAATAATTCATACAATACACTACGATACTTTACATAAACGTTTTTACATCTCATGAAATAATCATGCCCTGTGTGGTGTCGGGTTTAGAATAACAGCTCTCCAATTCTTCCGCAGATGTCGTAAGAGGCGACTAAGGAATTAGGTTAAGGTATAATTAAGCGACAGGCTAGCAACTTGTCACTACTGCCAACTCAAAACCTAGAAAAATAAAATATTCTAGAAGTGGCCACGAAACGAGAAATAGTGATGGTTTTGTCTATGGAGCGTTTCGTGAGTTCTGCCTACCCCATTTAGGAATACAGGCATGGTGTATGTATGTATGAAATAATCACATCCATAACTCCAGAACTCAACGACTCATCGCAGTTCGTAAATTGTAACATTACATCGAGCCTTATATTTGCTCGCATTCATTCAAGCATGTAGAATACACGCGTTTTTCTACCGATTGCAGTGCCGAGTGGTATTGTACATTAATTAGATGCAACATTGTATGCGACCTAGCTAATTGTTCCGTTCTTACTACAGCCGGTGCAACAGCGTAATAATATTTTATAACTTGTGTTTGCAATTATCGCAGTGTAATTGACCAGGTTTCGGGTAATTAGCCAACACACAAAGTACTAATATTTTGAAAAATAATTAGAAGCATGATTACATACCTGGTAATTGGATATATGGATTACTCTACTCCCGATTTCGGTTCCAATAAAGAAGCTCCCTACTCTTAACCATTTCGTTGAGCATTGTTATTTTATGTTGAACTAGCTTTCCGCCCGCGACTTCGTTCGCGTAAATTTCGGATTTTGGGGTCGCAGGTTTCTGAGCCTATTCATTACAAACAAACAAAGTTTTCTTCTTCATAATATTAGTGTAGATATAGATATCTAAACCCAAATATTTAACAGAATCCTTTCCAAAATTTAGCCCATGTTATTCGTGGATAATGTGGCTTTCGAATGGTGCAAGAATTTTTTAAAACGTTCCAGTAGTTTCTGAGCCTATTCTTTTCACCCTTTCTTGCGCTGGTTAAGATAGCTAGGCGCTAAAGATAGAGAAAGAAAGGTATAGAAGAAAGAGAAAGAAGAAGAAAGCGGCCAAGCTGTGTGACATGAAGTCTGGTCTATAGTCTCGGTGCATCCGAATTTCACATTAGCATGCACACACACTGGGACGCCTAGTTTTAATTGAACCTTGTGTGGGGTTACACCTGACAGTTCAAGCAAGCGAATTTAAAATCTCTACTTAGGGAATCGGCTGGTTAGATGATTTTACCAAAATCATTCTTTTTCAGTAGCAAAATTTCTATTCGCATTTTTGTCCAAATGATTTTTTACCCAGTTTCGTTTTTAACTTTAGCTCATTTTCAAAGTAGCATTTTTCCCAGTTAGAATCGACACAGAGACAGTGTCGACGGAGCTCCGCTCACGCGGAGCTCCTATTCCTACGTTAATTTGGCAATCCGGGCCGATGAAAACGTAACATAACCTAAACCTACTTGCGTTCCTGTGTTGATTCTAACAGAAAAATGCTACTTTGAAAATAAACTCAAGTAAAAAAATGAAACAGGGAAAAAGTAATTTCTCGTAAAATGTGAATAGAAATTTTGCTACTGGATATTTCATTCATACATCACGCCTGTACTCCCACGTTTCGTGGCCACTTCTAGCATTGTTTTGAGTTGGCAGGTATAATAGTGACAGGTTGCTAGCCTGTCGCCTAATATATACCGCCTTAACCCAGTTCCTTAGTCACCTCTTACGACATCTACGGAAGAAATGGAGACACTATGTATGTATGTATGGAGTATGTTGATAAAATTAAAAACACATAAACTTAAAAAGTAATTATATTAATTTTTTAGATAAATATTTCAATACTGGTAAAAATCAATTTTTTAACTTCAGCATACATTCAGATATATTCATAAAGATCTGCTGTAAATGTATTTAATTTAACTTAGACTATTTTACAGCGCATTAGCCTGCAAAAGTCGAGTCTACTAAAAAGCGAGTTAAAACCAACAGAGCAACAGATATTGTGTCAGCTGTTGTTACAGCCAAGAATATAGGAGATTACCATGGCTTCAAAATGCCAGCAACTTGGTTGATCTATATGATTTTATCACTCGGAGACTTAGACTTAGACGGAGACGCACCGAGAACCCAACTGAATGTAAGCTCTCGTATACAGCAACACTTATGATGCAGCAGATGGTCGCAGTTTCTATTAAGCCATTGCTTGGAGCTACTCAATATTCTTGATCCCGTGAGAGGAGCAGTTGGTGCGCAAGTCTACGCTGGCAGCGCGGAGCGTCTGTCCTTGTGGCTTATTTACTTATCGTCATGACAAAACACACGCTCACGGGAATCTGAAGACGTTTAAACCGGAATCGAAAATGATCAGGAACCAGAGGGATGCGCGATATGAAAACAGCCTCGCTGGCGCCGCAACCCTTTAGAATTTCCATCTTAATAAGGTTCCGCTGCAAACGCACTTCCTTCAGGCGAGTTCTGTTACATAATTTTGGTGGCGATAGGTTCCTCAGAAACACAGTCGGAACTTTAACTTTTAGAATAAGAGTGTGTACTGGTAGCCGCGAGGCGCTCACAGAGTTCATGAATTCTACTGAGTACGTCGTCGTAGTTCCAGGATCTACGGCAGTATTGATGGATAGATATACCGCCTGCTCCCTTCATTCTAGTAATATGCGCTCATGAACAGCAGTTGCCTGGTTGTTTGTTGGATCACCATAAAGCGGCTGGATGAGTTCATCAATGGATGGCACAGTTTTACCAAGAGACTCCGGCAGTCAGTCAGTTTGATGCTACCCATAGTGCGAGCCGATCATCGTATGTCTCGCAGCATTCGGTCAACTGCTTCTACTGCCTTTTTGTGGGCCATTTTGCATTCGTCCCAAACGATAAGACAACAATCTTTGAATACTTTTGCTTTGTTATTATTTCGACATTACATTGCTTCTTTGGCAAACCGTTGACAGCTGTTGAAATGATTCGTTGCACGGCGACTTTCGCGACCCGAGGATCATGCGCAACAAACAGCCGAAAATTCTTAAAATCACCATGTTCACAAAAACGTTTTCAGTTGTCGATTCTAAAGCCGCTTAAATAGTTTTTTCGTAAATTTCTTCCATGTACAGACTTTCGACCCTCTCTTGCTTTATCATAATGTATCTAGATTCTCAAGTAAGATTAAAAATGAACGTGGAATTATACGTGAAACGGAAAATTCAGCAGAGTCTCTTGTCATTGAACAATAGACATTTTGACAGGCTCCATATCTTAGGGAATAAGGGCTAATTTACTAACAAATATGTGAGAAACAATCGCCTAAGCGACTTCAGTGCTGAAATTACCTTTATTGCTCGCAAAAAAGCGTGATGTGGGTTACATTATTTGAGTTTTGGTATGGATCCCTAATTTTTTTGAAAAAATAATATAGCCTATGTTCAGCGCAGATAGTGTAGCTTTCCAACAGTGAAAGAATTTTCCAAATCGATCCAGTAGTTTCGGAGCCTATTCGATGCAAACAAACAAACAAACAAAAAAACAATCAAATCTTTCCTCTTTATAATATTAGTATAGATCACAAATAAAATTACGCAAAGAAATGGGAACCCTCCAATAACATGGTCAATCTCCACAGACAACTATCCAGGTTAGCATAGCATCCTATCACTATACCACTTCCATCATGTTGAAACCAAGAACTATGCTAAACTGGCTAAACTTCTTGAACTCTCTAAGCCAGCGTTTCTCAAACTTTTTTTAGTGACGGAACTCTTTTGTAAAGCGAAACACTTGACGGAACCCTACAAAAAAACAGCAGTTTTTAAAAGTATTATTTATCCACCCGTCCGTCCATGTATTAGCCGCGTCAAAACTTTCCATTAGAGAATGGCGTTTTGTTTTTTTTTCTATATTCTTGCGGAACCCCATCAGGAACATCACGGAACCCTGGGGTTCCGCGGAACACACTTTGAGAATGGCTGCTCTAAGCTATGCTACGCGCCACGTGAGCGGATAGATGCGCGTCTGTCCAGTTTAGTTCCAGATTACGGATTAGCCCGAAACATGTCTAGCATAGTCGAGCTAATCTCGATATAATAAACGTGAGTAGATCCGTTTATTTCACCATGGCTTTGTGACGTTTGTTCCGTGTGCTCTGCCTACTTAGGGAACACAGGCGTGATGGCATCTCCACATCACTGGTTGCAAAAGGTCAACGCTTACCCTGCGACACGTCCCGTACAACTCCGCTGCTACACAATAACAGTCTTTATTGCGTAGAGATAGTGATCTCATCCCGTATGCGCGACACGAGCCTCAGTTACGTTGTGGTTTATGTAATAGTTGCGCAAAAGCACACAAGAACACATATGTATGTGTAGCATCCTTAGAAACATTGCGAAGGGATTAGTAACGCACGCCTCTGGCTAGACTTTAAAGGAATAGGAAAATATCTTTTGTTTATCCAAAATTCGTGTTAAGAAAAGGACAACCAAAGAGTCCATCTTAAGAAAAAACGTATTAACAAACAAAGTAATTGAGAACTACTACAGTCTCCGACTTTGAACGTGGCAAGGTTCCAAATAGTGGGGGTACGGAAAAAGCGATATGCATACCGGGGACTGGGACTTAGCGAAAATTTTTCATTCAGGTGACTACAAGCGAGTTTCTATTGTAAGTGTCGACTGCCCTCATGCGTTTTGCGACCGAAATTGACTCTTGTAATTTAAAAGCCATGTCCTATTTTTCTTAAGTTATAATCGGAATACAAATGTTGTTTGTGAACCCTATGACTGATATTTTTAGGCCAAAAGAAGCCGAATTAAACTTATCTCTATCACCTTTCAAATAAAAGTTATTTTTACTATGACTTTTGTCATCATAATACTAGAGGCATCAATTCTAGTATGACTAATGTTGGGAGCAATAACAAATTGCATAAAACGAAACACATAAGTGTCCAATCGTTTATTCATAAAGTCATTGCACATATTATCGATGGCCCCACCGAATAAACGTGCAAGTGAAAAATGACAACTTTCCAGGAAAAAATAAAAACGTTCAGAACGTTGTTACG
>BHDV01006734.1:401892-421957 GCA_005406045.1 Adoxophyes honmai
AATTCGCTGATTCCAATGATATATATAACTCAATATCGCCCAAAATGTCGCTTGGTCATTTTTGCCTTTCAACCGTCGATATATAATGAAAAGTTTATTTTGTTACTTTTAACCTATTTCTAGTATCTTATTTAATAGTTAAACTAATCCCGTTTGCAATGTTATCTCGATGAACTTTCAAATAATTAGTCACAATAATCGTTTCCAGCTTTTTTATTTTCTTAGCATTAATGTTACGGGTATCTACGTTACTTACACAGTTTTTCGGGTTTGCAATGAATGTTCCGTAAGCTCCGGTTATTTGACCCCAACAAGATTACTTTGTCCACCAATATAAATGCATTTTACCCAAAAATATACCGCAAACCCTATAATAGAAGCAAATTCAACGCATGATGGTGATCTTGACAATTAAGTATTATTTGAATAAAAAGCTTGTTGGGGCCAAGCAAGTCTAGCATGCGGTATCATGACTCCATTCCTTATCTATACTAATCTATACTAATATATAAAGCTGAAGAGTGTTTGTTTGTTTGTTTGTTTGTTTGAACGCGCTAATCTCAGGAACTATTAGTTGGAATTGAAAAATTATTTTTGTGTTGGATAGAACATTTATCGAGGAAGGCTTTAGGCTATATAACATCACGCTGCGGCCAATAGGAGCGAATAAATATTGAAAAATGTCGAAAAAACGGGGCGTAATTAGTCACTACTCCACGCGGACGGAGTCGCGGGCACAGCTAGTTACACTTAAAACAAAATGCATGCGCATTACGACGAAATTGTTGCATTGCGTTCACATCTGCACTGCACGGTTGCAAATTCATTTAAATAAATTGATCTAATTAACGATGATATCGTCCACTGATGCCGAGTGCTGAACAACATACCCAAATTGTGGACTATTTTAATGGGTCCGTATTGGAATTGGATACCTCAGAAATGTATAAAAGGTTATATTCTATGGAACAATGCCATATATTTAGCGACAAGAACAATTGCATATATTTTCAGATGGCTCTTTATTCTGGGAGATGGAAATAACAAAATAAAAAGTCAAATTATTTAGGTAACTTCGCAAAGCAAAAGTCACAAGGTCGCAAAACTTTTCATGGATAGATTTCTACACCGGCTATTACATGGGTAATTTAAATTAACAATTATTATGATGTGATGAAAGAGAAGCGTCGGCAACCTTCACTAAAATAATGAAATGCTATAGAAATCAAATTTAAGTGTTACTTGAATGTTAGAGCTGTTATTATTCCAGTTCGAATTGAGAAATTCAGTTTAAATCAAAGTCAGAAATACATGTAAGTTATAAAGCAAAAGCGGAGTCTGTTTCCTGTTGTTGAATAACTATTAGGCACCTATATCAGCGGAGGTCCACTCCACAGTTTAGGTACAGTCGAGTTCATAAATATATGAGCAGACAAATGCCAAATATGTAAACTTTTGCACCTTATTGTCAATGTCATAAAGGTGTACAGATATTTTTGAACCCTCAGTTTTGCTCATATATTAATGAACTCGACTGTACCACAGTCATGAGAGTCCAAGCGGAAACAAAATACGGTAAGTGAATGTCAGACTAATTTGACCTAACGTGACACCACGGATGGCCAAAGGTAAGTGGGTATGTAGGTGGAAGCATCAGTGCCATTACCACGAGTTTCATCACCATCATCTCAGCCATAACATGTCCACTGCTGAACGTAGACCTCGCCTTTAGACTTCCATGTATAATACGTGTGGACTACGAGAAAGAGAATTTTAATCTACTCAGTTGATTGCTGTAAAATACATGCACACAATCACACCTGTGTTCCAAAATGGGGTAGAGCACACGAAACGCAACACAAGAAAAAGTATCCTCCTAAGGCCCAGCACTAAATTTTGATCGTTTGAATTTGACGTTTTCATTCATATAAAATTCAAACTTATTTTGACATTAGTCCTATAGGTAGGACCATGGGCCTTAGGAGGCTATAACTATTTCAAGCTTCGTAACTACTTCTAGCATAGTTTTGAGGAGGTGTAATAGTGACAGGTAAGGCAAGGCATACCTATAGATAATATTATAACCCGACACCACACAAGTACAGATGTAAATTTCTCCATAGAAATCGCTTACACCGTCTATAGCGAGTATGGTAGCTGCAAACAGATGGTAGTGGTATTGCATGCATTGCGAATTGCAATTGAACTTTATAACGTAGAACGCTATTGATGTTTACGCATAATAAACGGTTGTAAATGAGAAGTAACAGTTGCGTGAAAGGTGTGTTAATTTGTGTCAGTCTAACAAAATGTACATCACATCACCCCTGTATTCCCAAAAGGTATGGGCCGATCACACAAAACGCTTCGTAGCCACTTTAAGAATATCCTTAGGTTTTGAGTCGGCTTAAAGAAGAAATAATAGTGATAAGTTGCTAGCCTTGCTGGTCTGTTACAGTTTTCCCAAGAAAATAACTCCGATCGGCTGTTACCGTCTGCGCCGAGAGGGACAGAACGATATCCGAGAGTAGCCGAACGTTTTAAGAGTCAGGACTCCCATCCTAGCTAATGGAATCAGTTTGCGTGGCTGATCATTACCAACATGACGAACCAAACGGGCGGCTGTCTTGTTGACGTGACATCTATCAATCAATAACCAAAAACAACGCAAGAGTTAAGCGCGCGAAAGTCTATTTTATCATTATTATTATTTTGGTAATACTGTAAGCTAAGTAAAACCGTTTAATATGTAATAAACTGTACTGACGTTTTGTTTTAGTATGATGGTAATGATCTGCCTCGCAAAGTCCATTGAAAAGGTTTTTTGTTCCTAGTTACGCCAGCCTGGACATATGTCATGAGTCATCTGTCTGTGACATCATCAATAACCAATCAAAACTCGAGTGTTAAAAATCTTTTTTATCATTGGTAGATCGAAGTTTCCCGCGTCACAAAACTCGTCAACTGCGCAGGTATGTCCAGAGGAATTCTTAGTTCGGTAATACTGTACCCAAAACAAACCCTAACCATTTCCTTGGTCACCTATTAACCTATCCACGGAAAAAATAGAGACGTGGTATTCTAAACCTGTACAACACAGGATGGTAAACAAAGTGTAGGTTTACAATTTTATTAACTGTCTTATTAGTTCATGTCACTCAAACTCAATCCTATCTATTGATTTCCTATCCAGACTAGATGCGTCATCAGTGATCTATCAAGATAACCAGTCGCAAACGACCGGGACGGAAAAAACCGAGTGAAAAAATGAATACCTCTCCATTTGTTCCCTGGATGTCGTAAGAGTTGACTAAAGAAATAGTTTAAGATATGCTTCAGGCAACAATCGAGCAACCTGTCAGTATTTTACCTCTTGAAAATAGGTTCAATACCTAAATTTATGCTAAAAGTGTCTACGGAACATAGAGTAGTCATAGTTTTAGCTGTATGACGTGTCGTGTACTCTGCCTACCACATTTGGAAAACAGGCATCAAGTTTATGTTATGTATACTATGTAAGTTACATATGGTCGCTGACATACAGCGTCACTCTAACTATGCGTGAAGAGGGATTGCTACTTGACAACTCGCTGTACTCTCAACTGAACTTGTTTGTGACAAACGTGGTGAACAAACACGCATTATCCTCATACATACAAACGTCATCATCACGCCAGTATTCCCAAATGGGGTAGGCAGATCTCACAATACGCTCAGAAAAAACGAAGACTCTTACAAGTACAAGGGATATGTTCGCCTTTGTGCTTGTGTCTTGTTTTGTTTATTTTTTTTTTCATGTTTATTTTGTACAATAAAGAGTTACATACATACATAGTTTCGTACATACATACATATTCTCACGCCTGTATTCCCAAGAGGGGTAGGCAGAGCACATGAATTCAAAAATCCAGTGCCACGTTTAGCAATTTCAGCAGGGTAACCAGATGGTTAAAAAAAAAATGTTTCAGGTTTTAAGGTGGTAGACTGCAAAATAGTAACAAGTCTATCATTAAATTATACTTTAACCTATTTCCTTAGCCCCCTCTCACGATATCCCCGGAAGACCTGAAGAGATGTTATTCCAAGCCCGACATCACACGGAAAATCCTCCAGTCCAACATTTCGACGTTGCTCTACGTAGTTCCGGATTGCGTATAATTTGTGTGTAATGGCGGATAATTCTAAATAAGGTCGCAAACGAATTTCCGCCGGCGCGAGTAAACGCCCGAGTTTTACTTTCACCGGTCGCTCGGTGTGCTGCGCGCGCGCGCGGTGCGGGCTCGCAGCGACGAATTGAAAAAACTCTATATTTGATTAAGCTATTTTAAGTTTTTCACATAATGTACAGTCACCAGCATTAATATCTGCCACGGCGGAGCGTGCGAAAATATCTGACACATCCTACTGCCCCTAGTAATAGAGTCGTATCATATGTTCTTGTAGCCTTATTGTAGCAGATATTGGTGCTGGTGACTGTACTATCGAACCAACTGATTCCTGACCCACCGCAGAACGTTGTCACAATAAACGTCATAAACATTTCCTTTGTCAAATCAATGCAATGTCACTATGACGTTCACTGTAAATAGGTTCTATGGTGGGTCAGTAATCAATTGGTTCGATGGTACATGAATACAGCAAATAGTCTTCTCATTCAGTCACACGTATCATAGCATGCACTCTCCCTCTCACTTGACATCCCACTACAAGTAAAGTAAAAAACTCTTTATAAAAAAAGGGGTATGTAGGTACAGACAGGTTTTAAAAAAATTACTAAGAACAAAGGCGGACTTAGGTATCCCAAAAGGGATCGCTACCAGCCAACCTTTGAGCAGTAGAGAGGAGCAGCAATTTAGGTAACGACAAATAGAAATTTTCACAAGTAAAGTGATATTTTCTTGATTTTTGCACGACCCCTAAAGGACACATTATTTAACTTTTCACTTGTCCAACGTTGGGTTTGCGCTGTATTTAGGTAAAATTCCATTTAAAAAAAAATTGACTCTTGAAATTGTACGAAAATTTTATTATGAAGTCACAATCTGCCTGTGTGGCTTTTTGATAAAACAAAGGTAGCCAAGTTAGAACATTGCATTTTTTGATTTTCCCATTAACTCGTCTCCGTGAATTAGGTATAAATACAATTTTACTTACTATCCAAAGCTATGTAGAGGTCATCTCTTACCTGAAACAAAACAATTGGATAAAAAAAATGCATTTAAAAAATAATTACGTAATGATGTCAGATGATACCCCATTAAATAAAAACATTTGTATTTATCTACTTATAATTATGAATGCCTATTTAAAAAAAATATCATGAAACTGTCTTGTTTTCGCGGAAATGTGTGGCCGAAAACACTGCATCTCGTACTATCATATAGAGTAGAAAAGTATACCATTAGTTACCGGCCACACATTTCAGTGAAAATATAGTTAAAATTCGAAGTCGTGGTAGCCCAGCGGTTCGACGTGTGGCGTCTCAAGCAGACGGTCGTGGGTTCAAACCCCAGGCTCACACCTCTGAATTTTTCGGAATTTATGTGCGATATCGAATTTGATATTTACCACGGGCTATTCGGTAAAGGAAAACATCGTGAGGAAACCTGCACACAGCGACGAAGCAATTCAATGTTGTGTGTGAAGTTCGCAACGCACTGGGCCCGCGTGGGAACTATAGCCCAAGTCTTCTCATACTGAAAGGAGGCCTGTGCCCTGCAGTGGGACGTAAATTATGATAGTTTAAATGCAGGCTTAAATAGGGTTTTTGAACATTTTTCAAATATACTTTTAATAAATTCTTCATTATGTAATAAACACGATATATTAGTATTTCCGGATTCTTGTCTGTATTAACAAAGAAAATAAATATTAAAGTTCAAATTCTCAAACTCACGCCAAAAACGGTGTTTGACGTCAAATGCAAGTAAACAAAGGCACCACACAAAGAAGCTGTCAAAATTGTCATGTCAAATTATCAATGTCCACTTTGACCACAGATACCTTTCATGGTATGTGACGTCATCAATCAATCGCAAGCGTTTCAGTCACAGATACATTATTAACGAATATTAGAAATTAATAGAACAAAATACTCTAAAAATGCATAATATTTTGAACAAAAGAAAGTGAAATATGTTTAATTTTCCTATAATCTGTTAGGATGGCCACAAATTATAGTTTATTTTTACTGTTGTCAAAGACCCTATTCGTGTCTGTCAGTCGGGCGGCGCACGCGCCGAGTATCGCAGCCGGTACATCACGGGCAACACTCATTACCGCGTTGCGTAAGCCTTTGTTAGCGTCTGCGCAGACTGCCAGCATTAAGATGCCCTTTATATCTTCATCTGTATCATCGAGATCGGCAATTTGAAACAAATCGGATTAAAATTTAAATACGGATGAAGATTAATAACGCGTCTTGGGTTATTGTTAATGTCATAAGTTTGTGTAATAAAAAAGCGAATTTATCTTAAAAGAGGTCTCTCCCAGTCAAGCTTCAATTCCTTCGTTGTTCTTAAGCGCTTGGTAACTAAATAATGACAATATCATTTTCAAAAATCTCTGTTTCCGTCCATCGGTCGTGTGGTATTAGATTTAAAATGACACGTCTCCGTTTTTCCGCCGACGTCGTAAAAGGCAACTAAGGAAATAGGTTTAGGTACGCTTCAGGAGACAAGTTACCAACCTGTTACTATTATACCTCTTTGATGTATGTTTAAACGTAAAGTGTGCTAAATGGCTACAAAACGTGAAATTGCTATGGTTTTGGATTTGTAATTGTAACATTGCGTGTACTCTGCCTACCTCTTTCAGGAATACAGGCGCTATGTATTAACGCAGTCTCAATTTCCAAATAGCATTGAACTACTACGTACCGATAGATATAAAAAATCTGCCATGATATGACAGTCAGGCGCTAGAGAGCTAACATAAGAAAACACAGTCGTTATTTTAATGGCTATCCATTTTATTATAATTTACAATATTTTATAATGTACAATCCTTTTAAAACGTCTCTTTTGAGTTATTTCCAAAGTTGATGATGACAACCAATAAATAAAAAAGACGATAACATAAGTAGACTTTGAGGTTAAATTGCACGTGCCCGGAGTTGTAAATTCATGTCTAGTTTGCGTAAACAAACATGGCATACAATTAACATAAGAAACACTATATTTCACACCAAACCACATTTGTCATGGTAATTCCGAGCCGCCATTAGCATTTATTATAACATTAAACGTTTAAAGTTGGTCTAGATTATCGCCAATATTTAATTTCCCACGATCGTTCCGATCTGAATTTATTGAAGAGCGAGCGACCTGTGCACTGTTTGAATAAAATTTAACTATTTTTTCTGCTACTTACTTATTTAAAACAGGAAACAACATCTACGAGTATGTGTTGATAATAAAAAGTTAGCAATGGACAGAACATGAGTATCAAGACAATATATTAAAACGATTTTTTTTTTATTAATTTGGTCAATAGTGAAGAAGGTGAAGGTTTTATGGACGACAAAGTTTGTCCATCCAAATGTACACAAGACATCCGATAGGAGAGGTTCAGTAAAATGGAAGATTGTCGAGTTGATGCTGGATTTCATGACGATTAAAATGAATCGATGCAAATATTAAATTACTTCAGAACACCTTGGTGAAAAATTGGTGAGTAATAGTTACCCCATCATACATAAATGACACTGAAACTTATACTAAGTACTTTAAAATATTCAGCGGCGTGTTTGTTAAATAATAAAGAAAAGCATTTACCAACTGTTACGATATCTCTTTGTGAACATTTACATAGAAATGGGAGTTCGATGATCGGAACGTAACACTCAAGAAACTGGCATCATCCAATTAAATTAATGCCAAAAATTACCGATTACAGATAAAAATGAAGAATTGCTTATTAAGCAAGAAACTCGAGAAATAACAGATTCTTAACGCAAGACAGACTATCTTAGACTCTACTGGACTTTAATAAGGAAAATTATCACGACAAATTAAGCAGACATGTGCGAAATGGAGTGCATTATACATTCGAATAATCCATGGTTGCGTAATACTTTCCAAATGTATTGGACAAACCTGAGTAAATACAGAAATACATATTTATAAAAGATTTATAAACTTGCCGATTATATGTTATGTAACAACATTAACCATAAAAAGGAAGATCGAAATGTCAGTGACGTTATTAGCAGCGAGTTAAACGCTTTCCTCGTGGTTGCTTGTGAAATATTTACTTAGAGGTATTAAAGTGACAGGACATTTCATACTTGCAGGCTTCTTTACTTCCGCACATTATATGTTATATCACACGTCTTTAATATGCTTTGTACACCACATCCAATCTTGGATGAGTGTTTTCTGAACGTAGTTTAAGATACATCGTGTTTTTTTGCGCAAAATATTTAAAAACTTGGTTTTGGTCTGCCTTGAATCTTTCTCATATTTTTTACAAACACATGAGCGTATTTTGCTTTTTTCTTAAAGTGCTTATGGCCCCATCAAATCATCCACATAGGCAACGTTTAAACCGCAAACTAATTAAATACAATCTAGAAACAGACGAAATGACTTTCACACTCAATCAAAATGTTATGTTCAGACCGGGAAAGTCAGAGCTCACCCACGATAGAGTCGGAACAACGTGGGCTAGTAGCCTGTCAACGACCAGTCCCAAGATTTCCTTATTTAGAAATATGTAGTAGAAGATACTAGAAGGTAAACTGTGAACTTTATAGCACAGCTTAGGATAACGATAGGAATCAATATTGGACAGGAAATCGAACACCATAATCCAATAAGCACTTATTTGTTTACTCCGCAAAATGAGGACGCTAAAACAATATGTTTAACCGTTTTGAATTCAAGCCGATATCAGATTTGCAGTAATCGTATATTTTTGTAGACTCATTAAACAATTAAAAGCGTTGACAATAAAATAATTATACAATTATGGCTTATTCTTCATCAGTTAAAGTGTTATGATCATAATGTTATTTGTTTCTTGTGAAATTATATCCTTCAAAACAATAAGTGGAAAGAAAGACCTTGGCCGCACAAGCTGAATTTTTGGCACTAGAATGAATAGACTTTAAGAACATCTCTGTTATCTTGTGTTAAAAACATACTAAAACAATGTGATATTTAATCAATCGAACCACGTATGATTGCAGTCGCATTTGTACCTTTCAAACTTTTATATTTTCATTCGAATGAAATACGTCATGGCAATGGCCAAAAACAAGCTAGTTCCATGTCTAGATTGCCCAGTTACATTTATCGCGTTATTTATTCCGTGTAAGCACCAATTTTATTTTATCACAACTCATAATCGCGAATAATAGTAAACACGAAACTGACAACAGTAATTTGTTTTCAATCTGAGTAATGTCAGAGCCGTGAAGATATATGCTATCGGCCGGCAGCGCTGGCGTCTCACGCAATCTAATTACATTACGATACAAATCTATTTTACGAACGTACGCACTTGATCAAAATCTACAGCAGAAACTTCACTTTCTACGCATATGACTTCATATCCCTGCGTGTGATCTGATCTGATGTCAGAATTGATTGGACAAAGGCGGAAGAAAATGATTGAGGTGTTTACGCTCGTGCGTTCGTATGTGTTCGAGTAAATAAATGTTTACTTGCAGTTCCTTGCTTTCGCTCTAAGTTTACCAAGTGTGTGACGAGGTAGAGAAAAATAAAGTTAGTATTTAGAAACCTGATAAAAAATTTGAAGTAACTGAAATTGGCATATGCGACGAAAGGGTTGAAAGTAAATGAAGCGAGAGAAGTATACCCGAATAGAAGCAAATGGCGCTCTGTTGTCTCTGCCTAACCCCCGCAAAATAGAGTGAATACACAAACATAAATTTAGTGTACACTTGACCAAGCGAGGTCAAGCTTCATGCTTCATTTTATCCAACGGCGAAACAATAGCCCAGCATATATACGAAATAACGAAATTGCCTATCGCGACATTCAATTTGACGGCCAATTTACGTTATAATTTTTTGACAGCAAATAAGTCTCGTAAAATAACAAACGGATGTCTAGACTGGTTCGCTCCTGTTCGTTAAACATGTTTAGCGCTCATTGGAAAGTGACAAATGTGTCAGGAAACCTAGATTCCGCGGATATAACGATCAGATTTAGCCCACCGAACGAAGACCAAAATTTGCCTGTCGAGGGAAATAATTCGTGTATAAGCGAATTTTGGTATAGTTGTAAGGAATGGGGTTTTAAACTACATACTAAAAGTACTGATGGGTGGGAGTGGAGCTAACGGGGGGAGGGGGGTGAAAAGGTCCCGTTTTTTAGTTTTTTGTCAAAAACTCGTAAACTGTGACCTGTACATAAAAATTGTCTGAGACACAAATAATGTTCGTAAAATTCTCTACAAAAAAGGAATAGACATTTTTTCTCTGGGATATTTTTTCATGAGATATAGAGGAAAGTAGATGACCAATAAAGAAAACAACACATTTGTTTAAATACGGCACGTTTACATATTTCCTAAAGATAAAATCCCTAATTATTATCTAAATCTAAAATCAGGGGCACGGCCGTGCCCCCACTAAGTCGAGCGCAAAGCAAGCACTGCCGTACCATCCTTTACTGGAACCATTTCGCGGCATTTTCTGGCCCCTATTTGAGAACCTCTGGATAATACCAGGACGCTGAAATTTTCGTCATCTAGTAAGCTATAATCATTTACTTAAAATCCAAAATTTCAAGTCTGTAGGTAATTCAGTTCCGAAGTTAGGCTAAAGCAAAGAGATAAACAAGCAGCTTCAACGAGACTTGGCTAGTTTTTTTACAGAATGTTTTTGATGGGATTTTACTTCTTTTTGTAGAAACGCCCACGTTATTATATTCATTTATTTTGTTAGATTTTCTTATTTTACACATTTTGTATTATTACAAATCTTACTATTCTTTTTTTCCACTTCTGATATTCTTGTACAGTAAGTAGTCTTTCGTATTGCCCATTCGCGTTCCTTAAGTTAGAAGATGTGTCTCTCTATGCTGGATTTTTGCAATTACAGTCGATTTTTTTTTATGTACCAGACCAGCTCGGGATCTTTATCAGATACTTCAGACCTCAGATTTTTGACATCAAATGAAGCGACTCACTAAGTTGAATATTTTTTGCAAAGGAAGTATGTCGATCTCTATAGTTGTTTGGTTAGGCTCTAGTGTTTTCTAATCAGGTTCATCGGGTACTCCAGATGTTCGATTATCATAAATTTTACATTTTTCCCTTTATGTACCCGTTAATTTCTAACCATGTACCAAATTTCAGCTCTCTGAGTTTACGGGAAGTACCTGTTCTATTTTGATGATCATGAGTGAGTGAGTGAGTGTCGAAAATGCGAAACTTTGCTTTAGCCTAACTTCGGAACTGAATTACCCACAGACTTGAAATTTTGGATTTTAAGTAAATGATTATAGCTTACTAGATGACGAAAATTTCAGCGTCCTGGTATTATCCAGAGGTTCTCAAATAGGGGCCAGAAAATGCCACGAAATGGTTCCAGTAACGGATGGTACGGCAGTGCTTGCTTTGCGCTCGACTTGGTGGGGGCACGGCCGTGCCCCTGATTTTAGATTTAGATAATAATTAGGGATTTTATCTTTAGGAAATATGTAAACGTGCCGTACTTAAACAAATGTGTTGTTTTCTTTATTGGTCATCTACTTTCCTCTATATCTCATGAAGTATTGATCCCAGAGAAAAAATGTCTATTCCTTTTTTGTAGAGAATTTTACGAACATTATTTGTGTCTCAGACAATTTTTAGCTACAGGTCACAGTTTACGAGTTTTTGACAAAAAACTAAAAAACGGGCCCTTTTCACCCCCCTCCCCCCGTTAGCTCCACTCCCACCCATCAGTACTTTTAGTATGTAGTTTAAAACCCCATTCCTTACAACTATACCAAAATTCGCTTATACACGAATTATTTCCTCTGAGTTTGCTTCGTTTGGTGGACTAATTATGCAAAACAATATTTGTCATTGCGGATTACGGAGGTTTCGTTACAAAAGTAATAAAATAAATAGTCAAACTAAACAAACTAAATTTTATGCATCGATTTGCAAATTTATGCAAATCAAATTAGTCTAAACTTAATTGCAATTTAAGATTTTTGCAAATTTCGACTTTTATCGCAAAATATACATATTCACTCCCTGACACATGGGCGTTTGGTCTAGCTCAACTTAGAATGTTATCTTGATTTATGTATGAAAACATCTAACACCTTAATTGACGATAATTTGACTATCAAAATGCCAAGCTACGAGTGTTATTGAGACATTAAGTAAACATAAGTGAAGAAAAAACAGAATATATATAACGTAGAAAAGTTGTACGTGTACTACGTTATTTTCATTTTTGTTTGTCGGTTGGTTATTAATTTTTCCCCCAATTCAAGATAGAAAGCTTCATACATTCTGCTTTTCTTGCTCCAGAAAACGTACTCAACGTAACCACGTGGCCTACTGACTCGAGACAAGGGTATACCCATAAGGCAAAGATCAAAAGTAATCCATAATAAAAACAAAACTTTATTCCCCGTGAATTAAACTCGGTTCTCTCATTTCTACATCACATTTCTATTCTCGATCTTTACGAAATTGTTAAATAAAGTTTTTCTTTTATTAATAATTTACATTTAATGAGACGGGGCATTACGCCTTACGCACGCAGACTGACATGCAGTTTGGCGAAAATGCGTTCGTGTACATTGTATGTACAGTCAGGCGTTGCGGATATCTATGGGTAATGAAGGTCTCCACCTTGCTAAAAATACCTATTACGCTTTAACTAAATTCATTAATCTCTTCATACGTGCTCGTTGGTTTCGAGTATTCTTGACCTTATCTTTTCCAAAAGGTCCAATTTCATCGCGGAACGTCCGTCTAAGCCTCCACACTTCCCATATAACTAACTCTGTTAACTAGATCTCTCATCCAACTTCTGCCAATTGAAGCGAAAGTAACTTTGTTTCTGTTTGTTACCTCTTCACAGAAAAACTGCAGCATAGACACATGAAATTGTTGATCGTTTAGTTTAGAAGCTCTTCGTAACAGTTTCTTTAACTTGACGAATAATAATGTCATCCACGTCAAAGGAGACACATCCGACCTATCTGCGTACAGCCTTTACACGAAAGTAACTCAGTCTTTTTGTTAGGTACCTCCCAAGTAGCACAGATAGCTGCTTATCAGCTGAATAACGGATTCCCATAACCATAACGCTTAAGGTTGAATAATAATTCACATTTAAGAGTTATAAGAGCTGTATATGGGTGTAAATAGCTCTTATAACTCTTAAATGGGCACAAATTATTCAGCTAAAAGTTCACATAGCTGGTTAAGAGCTGCATAACAGCGATTTAACGGTGTTATAAGGGTTCACAGCTGAATAGCAGCAATTTAACAGTGTTATAAAGGGTAACGGCAGTACTCTGAGCTGAATATCGGCTGACTAAGGGGTGACATGTTACTATTTATTCAGAAAATATGTCACAAGTACGCTCTAATCGGGAAATAAGACGCTTAAAATTGAGTCTGAAGTTAGCAACGCAAAGTGCTAGTTTAAGTAAATGGTCCAGTTCTGTCATGACAAACACTTTACGTTTCGTGAAGGAAACTATTGATTGCATATGGCGGAAAGATATTCAGCATTTAATCGTTTACATCTATCGTTTTACATACTAAATATAAGAGAAAATTATTGGGAATTAAATTTTACTGCCAATATATATACATGTTATCTAAGAAAATTTTTGTGCGCCACGATAATATTCTGTTTTAAATTAGTTTTGTGATATAAATAAACCGTAATAAAAACTTGACTTAACAATTTTTAGTGTTTTTATAACATTTACGAATTACCAAGTTATTATTATAATATTATCAGGTAAACACTACTGTAATAGGTTGCTAATTAATTCGTAAAACATCATAAAAGTTGAAAAATAGTTCAAAGTATTTATAGGTTATTACAACAAAATGGTGGTTCAGTTTAAACAGCGACGTGAACGCTTAAAACTTTTATATTCAGCTAAAGAATGATTAATAACTCACTAGTGAACTAGTAATAAGCAAAAAGCTGAATATAATGTCACATCTGACCTGTATGCAGCTATAAGCGACTTTGTTTAGTTTTAATGGTTCACAAGTTCTACTTTTAGCCATAAAAGCTATAAAAGCTGAATAGCGGTATACCTGCTCAGCAATAAGCTGTAATAAGGGCCACATTTTATCTATTATACAGCTAATTACTTCATAATAGTTCACATGTGGTCCCTTAATGAGTCAGTGTAATAGGAGTTCACAAATACCTTGTTATACATCAATTGGCGTAAATTTACCCACTAAACAACCCTTATTAGGACTAAGGCGGTAGAAAACGCTAGAAGCTGAATAGAGTCGGTGAAAATATACCATTATGACACTCTTAGCGTATTAACGGTGGTTTTGTAGATCTTAATGCAGCTCTTAACCCACTTACGCTGTTTAAGTAACCACTGAAAGCTATTATGCAGCCGTAGGATCACCAGTGTAGTCTTAAAAAGGTCTTATTACGCTCAGGGTGTCAAATGTCACTAAATGTGAGTCAAAAGTGAGCTATCTGTGCTACTTGGGCTCTTCACGGAAAACTGCAGCATAGACATATGAAAAAGTCACTAGTTTAGAAGCTTCTCGTAATAGTTTAACTTGACGAATGATAATGTCATCCATGTCAAAGACACATCCGACCTATCTACGTATAGCCTCTACACCAGTGGTTCCTAACCTGGGGGTAATTACCCCCGTAAGGGTAAAATGGAAATTCTAGGGGGGGTAACAGATGGCACTAAACAAAATAATAGTATGTTTGAATTGAATATGTGTGGTTTTAATTATTTTAAATTAGCTAGGGGTAAACTCAATTCCCATACTTGTTCACAGGGGTAGTGGCATTAAAAAGGTTAGGAACCACTGCTCTACACGCAAGTAACTCGCTCTGTTGGGTACCTCTTCACAGAAAAACTGTAGCATAGACACATGAAAATGCCGCTCGTTTAGAAGCTTCTCGTAACAAATTTGACGAATGATAATGTCATCCATGTCAAAGACACATCCGACCTATCTACGTGTCGCAACGCTGCACTTTCGGGCGCTGGGCGGCGCGCGCGCAGCGGCAGTGCAGCGCGAGCGCGCCGGCCGACGCGACGCGGCCACTCGGTGAAAACATGTGCTTTGGTAACGTTTGTTAGCGGACATTCTGTTTCGGATTTTTATTGCGTGGATCAATTTTTTTTTGGTAAGTTTAATACTTTAATTAATTAGAAATTTTCACATTAGTTTTATATGTCGTGTCAAGTGGATTTCAGCTTGGGTTTCGGTTTTTAATCGAGAGTTTACCGAATTAAAAGCGTGTGTTAAAAGTCATTTACGAGTGAATTGTAATATTTATGGATTGTTTTAATTGGTTCGAAGCATTTTTGTAAACTTTTAGCTAAATTTTTCGACATTCGTCCGTCATCAAATTTGTTAGTTACTATGTTCTCGTAAAATTGACGCAAGTTCCCTGCAATTCAAATTCGATCTACATATTTATTCTTAAAATTTAGAATTTAGGTACCTATCTAAAACAGTTACTATTTTAAAGAATTCAAAAAAATAAGCAAGGTTTTTGTAGTTTTGTGGCTAGCAAATTAGACACCAAACATACGCAACTGAGAAAAATCTCAAGCATCGACACCCCAGTGACTGATCATCAGTAGGTACAAATCAGTACAATCCTATACGAAAGAGGGCAGAATCAAGCGATAGGCTCACGTAACTCAAGAAGCAGTGTTAGCAGAAGTTAAGTAGATAATGAAAGTGGAGCAAATTATGTTGTTTCCCCATGCAAAAAAGTACCAAGGCAGTTTGTTACCGTTCGTTATGCCGTATAAGGAATGAACATCAGTAAAGTGTAACCTATTGATTAGTAGCTAGTTTGTATTATGTTACATGCATCCAATTATATTACGAACCGTGTGTTATGTGCCGTGTGTTATGTGCCGTGTGTTGTTAGGATTAGAATACACCACTCCATTTCTTCCGTGGATGTCGTAAAAAGTGATTAAGGACGCTTAAGCATGCTTTAGGCGACAGGTTAGCAACCTATCGCTGTTACACCTGTTCTATCTATGCCTAAAACTAAAATTAAACTAAAAGTGGCCACAAAACGTGAAGTAAGTAGTCGTTGTTTTGTCTATGTAGCGTTTCGTAGGCTCTGCCTACCCCATTTTGGAATACTTACGTATATTATCAATGCGAAAGTTGGTGTGCTAGAGCTAGACGAGTGTATTGTCTAGTTCTTCACGCATAATGGTTGGATGAATTTGAATGAAATTTGGTATGCAGTTGCAGTATTAAAAACAGGCTAAAGTACCCAATCATGTTGAACAATTCTCATAGGAAATTACAGCGAAATCATAGTAATAGTAGTAGTAGTAGTAGTAGTAGATCACAATAGAGTTTTGCTGTAGAACAACATGATTGATTGAAAATGATAGTCGCCAATTTACGATTCAATCCAGAAGATATAGGTCTCGAGGTCAGCTGATCGATAACACTACGTACGATCTTGACAAGTTCAATGCCGAATATTGTACAGTCGAGTTCATAAATATATGAGCAGACAAATGCCAAATATGTAAAATTTGGAACTTTATTGTCAATGTCATAAGGGTGTACGGATATTTTTGAACCCTCAGTTTTGCTCATATATCAATGAACTCGACTGTACGGGAGCGGTGACAAGGGGTTTTGGATAGTAATAGTACATTTTACTTCACAGGGTGACATTACTTTTATTTGTCAGATCTAACTACAAAAGAGGTTCAAATTAATGCACTAATACACATGATTCGAATTCACCGTTGTGTGTTCTTTTTCCAGATATCACTCTAGCTCTAGGCGTCTAGATTTTTTGCGTCATTGTAGCGATTTCTAGAAAAACTAGTTCCTGATGTCAAGGCAACATGTGAAGACTTATTTAAATCAAATGAAATGGCAAAAGATTTTTTCTTCGGCATGAGAAACTCGAAAATCTTAAAGCGCATCTCGGCTCTCGTTCGACCATAACGCTTGTTAAAATGATACGTTACACATTTAACACTTACCGAAACTCAATTAAAATTAATGTTATTTAATAACTGGGTAAACTGAGTGGGCTGGTAGCCAACTAGTGCGTACTTCCTGATTATGAAGATTATGTAGCGAATGCATAATAGCGCCTTAGGCTGGTACTGTCTCGTTATGGTTGCACTCTTGCGTTAGCCGCGTTATCTTCTAAGAATCACTAGTTGTTCCCAATTTACAATCCATGCTCAGCTCTAGCTTGGAGGTGAAAACATGCTAACGCCACACAAAGCGTAGTAAGGAGGTTAACAGCGGCGCATCATCACTAGATCAGAGAAAATCTTTCGGCGATGAACTGATCCTGAGTAATTTGCTGAACGTATATCGACCAGATCGGCGATGTTCTTAAAAGAGGCCAAATCAGAAGAAACAGAAACCGTCGAGCGTGTATGACGAGATTGATGAATGTGAATGAAGCGAGAGAAATATAGGAGCGAATGGCACTCTGTTGTCTCTGCCTACCCCGCAGGGAAAGGGACGTCACGTTTATGTATGTATGTATGTATGTAACTTGCTGAAATTATAAGATAGTAAGGTGATGTTTTAACCACAAGCTGCAATGGAACACAGTATTTTTTTTAACATCAGCAATGGCCAAAAAATCATAATAATATGTAGTTTTGCAAAGAGCTTGTAAACGATCTAAAAATTGCTTGCGTAAAGCTGCGTTTCCGAGCGAGACCATGTGTTCGAGACCAGCCAGTAGCGTCCCTTCATTAGCCGGGTTCACACTGATCAAACTGCCTCACGAGACAAGAACATGAGACATGCTTTTTTTTTCCACATAAAACTCAAAGTCGCGCTGAAAATTGCTGCCTCGCGATGTGGCTCGTCAGTCGTCACTGTGGACCCGGCTATTTACGTATCGAGTAGCGAAGATAGTATCTGTATGAAGACCGTTGCAAATGACTGGAAGAGTTTTTCTTTATCAATTATAATATTTCGTTCAATATTGCATTTTTGTTAATAATTTATAATCATTCATCTGGACAGCTTACGCAATACACGCATTCTTACATTGTTGTTTGTTTGCGGAACATTACGAGGCAACTTTACCGGCGTTTTCGTGTTTTAACAGTAACTTTTCCCGTGAAAACTGCTGATCTAGTTCGAGATACAATCGAGCAGAGAACCATTTTTAGGGTTTCGTACCCAAACGGTGAAAACGGCAGCGCTATTGTCTAACGCACCAAAAATACACACAATGCTGTCTGGATTTCAAGTTTTTCTGCCAAACATTTATTCAGGAATCATTTTAAATATTCAATAACATACATACATACAATCACGCCTATAATCCCAAAAGGGGTAGGCAGAGCGCACGAAACGTGAAATAGACATAACCATGATTATGACTATCATTTTGGGTTTGAAAACAGATGTAAGAGGTAATATAATAGTGACAGGTTGCTAGCCTGTCGCCTAGAGAATACCTACCTAAACCCATTTCCTTAGTCGCCTCTTACGACATCCACGGAAGAAATGGAGAGGTGCTATTCTAGGCCCGACACCACACCGCCCACCGCCATTCAAATATCCCTAAAATACCTACATCTATCCCTCAGCTAAGAGCAGTGCAGCTTATTGATTTATGCTTTGAGAGACCATCTTCTTGTTTATACTTTTACGTAGTAACACTGAAACAATAGTATAATAACATTTCCTTTCAGACAGTTTTACAGCGCCATTTCTGTCAGAACAAAGACTGATTATGATTACTTGCACGTCTCTAACATATTGATTTAAATAAATAAAGAAAGACATTTTACTAGCAAAAATTTTACACAGAAGAAACCGTTACGAAACTTATTTCAAAATACCTAAGCCTTAAATCTATACTAATATAATAAAGCTGAAGAGTTTGTTTGTTTGTTTGTTTGTTTGTTTGAACGCGCTAATCTCAGTAACTACTGGTTCGATTTGAAAAATTCTTTTTGTGTTGGATAGACCATTTATCGAGGAAGGCTTTAGGCTATATAACATCACGCTACGACTAATAGGAGTGAAGAAATATGGGAAAATGTGGAAAAAACGGGGGAAATTAGTCACTATTCCACGCGAACGGAGTCGCGCGCACAGCTAGTAACATATACATAGGTAGACATATTCTCATGCCTGTATTCCCAAGAGGGGTAGGCAGAGCACATGAATTCAAAATCCAGTGCCACGTTTAGCAATTTCAGTGTAACCAGACGGTTAAACGTGATATTATAGTGACAGGTTGCTAGCCCATCGCCCGAAATACAATAAACCTTTCCCAGAGTCGACACTTACGACACCCACGGGAAGAAATGGGGAGGTGCTATTCTAACCCGGCACCACACGGGTCACCTTAAATAAATAGTAACTTAATGCTACGCATGCAATAAAATAATACAATTCCGTGACAAAAATAGCGCAGAAAGGACCGCACTCAGAGTGATATTGCGGCAAGCCGCAACGCTGATTTTCAATGCGTCCCTGGAAACTTATTAAAACTAAAAAACGAATATCATTAAAAATGCACTTTGCAGTTAGTTGCTAAAAAATCAAATTACATGTTGATTTTCAATGATCTCACTGTTGATTTCATTCTCACTCATAAAATATAAAACGACAATCGATCATATTTTTAGATCAGTTACAAGGGATAATTAAGTATTGGTTATTATCAGAGATCGGAAAATTTTGCGACATTGTTTGCAATAATGTGGACATGACTCCAAAATTAATCAAACTGTTAATTAATTATTCATTGAAATATAATTTGAATTTTTGGCGATAAAAGTTTAATTATACATACATACATACATATTCTCACGCCTGTATTCCCATGAGGGGTAGGCAGAGCACATGAATTCAAAAATCCAGTGCC
>BHDV01006734.1:430476-502736 GCA_005406045.1 Adoxophyes honmai
ACTATTTCTTCGCTCCTATTGGTCGCAGCGTGATGTTTTATAGCCTAAAGCCTTCCTCGATAAATGGTCTATCCAACACAAAAATAATTTTTCAATTCGAACCAGAAGTTCCAGAGATTAGCGCGTTCAAACAAACAAACAAACAAACAAACTCTTCAGCTTTATAATATTAAGTATAGATAAAGGCCTATCCCAAAAGGGATCTCTGCCAGCCAATAGAGAATTGCGTGATAGAGAGGAACAGTAAGTCAGGGAATAAATTCCACGCGTAATTGACAGCATATCTAGCACATAGACGTTATCAAAGTGACACTTAGTTCTAGCATGATAAATTCAACATAGTATCTGTTTTAACCCGTTAGTTTTCACCCAAAGTGGGTCCTTGTTGTTAAAAGATTACACTGGTACCTATTGTTTTCTTCCAATTACTATAATCTATACTAATATAATAAAGCTGAAGAGTTTGTTTGTTTGTTTGTTTGTTTGTTTGTTTGAACGCGCTAATCTCAGGAACTACTGGTTCGAATTGAAAAAATCTTTTTGTGTTGGATAAACCATTTACCGAGGAAGGCTTTAGGCTACATAATATCACGATGCGACAAATAGGAGCTAAGAAAAATTGGGAAATGTGGAAAAAACGGGGAAAATTTGCTACTATTCCACGCGAACGGAGTCGCAGGCACAGCTAGTTTCATATAAAACACCAATAAAATACTTACAAGATCTTCAGGTGTCGTAAAGATGTTCAGAAAGTGAGCGTGGGTTGGCAACTCACGAATCAGACTTGGAATGGTTTTAAAACACGCACTCGCCATGCTGCTAAAATCGCAATAACTCTGTTTTAAAACCAGGACTAACATGTTCCCGCGTGCTGTCTGGCTTAGTATTCTATTCCCTCCTCATTTGTCCACGGATGTATTAAGAGACTAATAAGGGCATAATGATAAGGTATGCTTAGGCCTTAGACGACAAGCTAGCAACCTGACTCTATTATACCTCTTTCATAGATGTTTCAACCTAAAATCATACTGAAAGTGGGTACGAAACGTGTACTATTTATGTAAAGTTTTATGTGCTCTGCCTACCCCTGTCATCCCCACTCTACCAACTGTACTTGTGATTCCCACTTACCCAGTTTAAGGGCGGCCACATACATTCAGAATTCCGCTTCGGAATCTCGATTCGGAATATCGTACGCATTAAATCCATACACATCTATGATTGAACCACATACAGACGGAAGGTTTCCTTTCGGAATTCCGGGAACCGTATGTGGCCGCCCTTACGGTGTGAGTGGCAGACGTATTTGATAGACGTCAGACGCGTTACAGACGTACCTAACGATTAAAAACAGATAAAATAATAAAAAAAAGGTTAAATCGATTGCGTTAAGAAAAACCTAATAAAGCATTGGCTCTATCGACATTCTGTGATGTAACATAATAACCGATGGCTGTCGATGAATATTGAACAGGTTAGGAAGTGTGCCAGATACCCAAAATGGAACTCGGTGAATCACCTCCATCCGCAGTTTGTAAACAAGCCGCAAGGTCGGAGAGGATGCAGTTTTTGGTACAGAACCCTTTGAGCGCGAGTCCGACTCACACTTGGTTTTAATGCCATAAGGCTGCCTTTCCACCAGAGATGCGCTATGCTACGATGCTGCTAAGGTGTATCAAGCTGCGCTACGAAATCCGTTTCCACCAATGCTATGCTATGTGCATCAATGAATAGATATGATTGGTGGATATCAAACGCATCCGTAGCATCGTAGCATAGCACATCTCTGGTGGAATGCATATTAGTGCATAGTTAATGCAAGTTAGTTGAATACATATATGAATAAACAGAATTGTCACAAAAAATATAACCAGCATGTAATTAAAAAAAAAAACCAATTCACGAGATGCCAACACATCCTTTAGTAAAGATCAGACAGACATTCTAATACGCATTTAATCGTACGTAAAGGCAAAACTTAATTTTGAAACTATTTAATGGTCGAACCACTTCCGTCTCCTAGCGACCGAAAATCGATCAAACCCTACTTTCGATTTAATCGCTCTAGATCTAGCAGCTATAATCGACTCGAATCAATAGGCCTTACAATATAATTTGCGACAACTAGGTCATCCACATAAACATTCAATAAGCAAGTTCAATAAGCATAGTGAGGCGCATTTCGTAGTCGATTACATAATCGATCGGCAGAGCATCGATCTTTCTCTGATTTCTCGATTACGCGGCTCGGGCGTCGCCTGCGCACGCAACTGTATGAGATATTTTTATGACAAAAAGCGTAAAAAGAGCAATCATGTGCGACATAGAACGTTTGCATGGATGTGACGAAAGAGTATTAGTTCCGAACGGTTTTTTATTTTAACATCTTTTTATGATAGACGCTTGTAATTGAATTTGGTTTCGGTGCAAATGCTTTACGACTTTAGGTACTAGCTGTTGCCCCCAACTCTGTCTGCGTCTGTTTTGTCGTAATCCCACGGGATCTATTTATTTGAACACTAACGCTACATAGACTAATCCACGACTGTTTCACGTTTTGTAGCCACTCCTAGCATATTATTTAGATTTTTTTCCGAAATAAAACGTACCCTGTATGGTAATTTAGAACGTAAGCTTCCTGCATACCAAAAAATCAGTCCCGCCATTTAGGCGTGAAGGGCTAACGAACAATACACACACATCCACACAATTTTTGTACTTATTTATAACATCAGTGTGATGTGTTTCTGCGAGCCGCGGCCTAGAGAATACGGTTAAAAAAGCCAAGGATAGAACTGAAACAAAGGTTTAGTAAAAATAATTATATACATAAGTCGCCATTTTGCGAAAAACCAACCAATTTTTTTACCCACTTGCAATAAAACCAAATATCTCATCCATGCTTTCTACCTTCTCTCGTGGAAGTCTTCTGCTATGGTGAGGTAAATACTAAAATATATTTTTAACTACTTGAATTAGAAAAAAAGTAAAGCAAACTCTACCGAAATGACTTTATCACTTTGTGCCAAGTTTCTTGCAGTGCATTCTTCTTGGCAATCATGGTCTTTCCGAAGCGCCTGGTAGACTCAAACAAAAGACATGTAGGTAAAAGAACTTACGGCTCGGTTTCCATTACTATCGGTAGCTGTTCACATTATGGCCGTTCCCCTCGACGCTTTGACCTACTACGCATAGGAAAATTACATATACTTAATGTATGAGCGTTATGTCACATACCTATCTCCAGTAGGTCAAACCCTCGAGAAATTGAATATTAGGAACGGCCAATATTGCCGAATGATAATAATGATAAGCCGAGTTTTTTATGTTTTTAACTTCAGCGATTATCACTCTTTACCACTAAGCGGGACTTAATCACGTTTTTTTTTTCAATACGGTATTTTATTTCAGTACGGTCGTACGATTATAAAAAAAACTTGTGACCACGGCCGCTGTGACGCGGCCTTAACGTCGAGGTAATCAAAAGCGTATTCTAATAAAAACATCATTATTAAACCACGCTCAGACAAGTGTTTTTTTAACTAAGTGCATACATACATCACGCCTACATTCGCAAACAGGATAGGCAGAACACACGAGACGTTAGGGGGCGTCCATAAATTACGTGAGGTGTTTTTTTTCAATTTTCTGACCCTCCCACCCCCCTTGGTGAGATTTCGTGAGATTTTATTCAACCCCCTCCCCCACCCCCCAAATCTCACGTGAGATTTTTCAAAATATTATTGTAAAAAGAAAAAATAAAATGAAGACATAACTTAAAAAAACCTTAATTTTTCTTCGTTCGGATACACTAATTCATGAAGTGTCAAATGTAAAGCGCCATCCCCATACTCACTTCGCTTTTTAAGACCTTAGGCATCTGGATTAAATGGACCAAAATAGTAGTTTTTTTGTTTGTTTGAAACAAGAAAAAAATTGCGTGATATTCGCCATGACCCCCCCTCCCCCCAACGTGAGATTAGGTGAGATTTGACTCGACCCCCTCCCCCCCTAAAACACCTCACGTAATTTATGGACGCCCCCTTACACAGCCAATAGCCTTCCACGTTTCGTAGCTATTTTTAGCATATTTTTAGGTTTTAAAAATAAAAGGTGTCACAGCACTGAACCGACTATTACTTCGGAACTTAAACTAGCCTATAATTTTTGTCTGAGGCTTTTTATTCCTTCTTTTCAACATCAAAATTCAATGTTGTACAAAACTTACTTCTTACATAGACAGTAGCGCCATCTATACATCTGGTATTATATGAAATATTATCAGTACATCCCGACCCTTAGCCAACTTTGCAGCAGCATAAATTACTATTTTACTGATTATTTACATTGGCCAACTAAACCTTTTTTAATTAGTCAGACGCAGCGCCATCTGTGCCGTGTTGTGCAAATTAAATGTAAGTATACACAAATCGCCGATAGATGGAAGTAGTAGTACTGTATATTTGAACTGTAATTTACATGGCACTTAGCTGTTTTCAGTTTTACCTTAAATCTCGAGTTATTAGGTAATGTATTTTTAAGTCGCAAGTTTCTAAGTTTTGCTACCAGACCGATACAAATAATAAACTTGATAAAATGAAATCCAAAACTGCTCTAAGCATCATACATTTGACAAGATTTCCCTGAAATTACACGCGTACGTACAACCTACGTTATTATTTTTCATAACGTATTATGTATAAACTTTTACGTATTTCATATATTTTACTTAAGTAAAATACGTATTGATGTGAAAGTCAAATCTCCATTCATAAAGTACTACTACTCAACGATAGGTGGCGGTAGTTGTCCTACATTTACGCTCTAAACTCCAATATTATTACTTAATTTAGGTAATTTACGTGTCGAAATCAGCATTAAACAAGTAAGTTATTCAAAACTGTACAGAGATACAACAAAACAGTAAACAGTTGATGGTAAATATTACACACAAACAGTGCTATCTTTCGCATAGACAACAGCGCCGGAAAAAATGTACGTACAACGGAACCACTTGTAAGTTATAGTACTGCTACTCACAGACAGATGGCAGCAGGTTCGCTGTAAAGCATAAATTAGTCATAACGAGAAATACAACTACAGTTTTTCTTCTATCAATTACCTAAAGCGTAATTATCATAGTCTAATTGTAACTAAACATATTTTTTTTGTTATTTGAATAAATACCTACTTTTTATTATTTCATTTTGTAATTTAGGTCCAGAAAATAGAAATGCACTGTTTTTTAACAAAGAAATACATAATTGTTTAAAAAGTTTTTTTTAGCTACTTTGCAAGAACATAAGATTTTTTAATTTTATTTGATATTTGCCCTCATTCTGATTAAACGTGCTTTTACCTAGTACCCATAAACATAAAATATAAAAAAAAAAACTTTTTTCGGTGTTGTTTTCCCTACATTCATTCTGTTATTTCTACATTAATATTTTTTGACTAGTGTCTGGCGGTGTTTACAATAATTGTAATCCGTTTCTTTTTTCATACTTAGTTGATTGCCACCGTCTACTGCTTAAAAGTTGACCGACTGAGATGCTTTTGGGGATAAGTCTGCGTTCGTACTTTGTGTTCGTAAACAACCCCTAGTTAAGGTTAAGTGACTCTTCTAAATTATTTGTCAGAAAAAAGTTACAACATAAATAAAAAATAATTAGAATTTAAGTGAGGGCGCCACTTTCTACGCGTTAGAAATCGCGCGTAAATTTGCTTGAATATGGCAACAATTTTGTACGAATCATTTTATTCCTACATAGAGGATAGAACCTATAGAGAAACAATGTTCGCAACCCCGGTCCGCAAATGTTTGTTTATTTCAATATACTAACGTGTAGTGTCACTGTCACAGAAACTGTATGGAGCCAACAACAGATCTGCGTGCAACTCCTCATATTTCTAGATGTAAATTAATATACTTGCGTAATGACGTACTGTTCCATTCGTTGGTGTGGTAAAAACGGCAAAAATTCAAATTTGAAAACAGACGGTGTTACATTTAACCGGTAATTAACAGTAAACATGCATTTTTCAATTTATATTCATTTTAGTGCAGCTCAAGTTAACTGGTCATTCAAAATGACACATAATTATGCATCTCACTTTCACCTAGGTGTCATCCCATTACTTCATCTCATTCTGTCAATACACAGTGTAACTAGAGTTGCGCTGTTAATAATCAAATGATGTATCGATATTTATAAGTATTTCGTATTTTACGGTGCCGAATTAAATAAATGTTAACATAACATAAAATCACGCCTTTGTTCCCAAATGGGGTAGGCAAAACACACGAAACGTGAAATAGAAATATCCATGATTATGACTATTTCATGCTTCGCAGTCACTTTTAGCATCATTTTGGGCCAATCAATCAATCAAATCAATTTTCGAGGTTCGTGTTGAGGGCCGAAGTCTTCCACTGCTAACAATTACAGTCCAGTGTCCCCGCGGGTTTTATTTAGAAAAAAACTGCTTTTTCATATTTTTCAATAACAATCATTTTTGTAAAGTTTTGATTGTATTCACTTAAATTAAATTAGCTGTAATCCGCTGTGATTGAAAGTAGGTTTATTTTAGATTCATTTAACGAAACAGTTCACTTGGTAACCTTGATAAAAAATTTCGTATTTTTTAATTTTTTGACAGTTTTATTTTATTATCTCGGTCCAGATTAGCATTTTTTTTTTCAATAAACCAAAAGATGACTGCATTGGTAAGGAATTAAATTTGTTGGTGAATTTTATAATCTTTTATTTTAAAAGTGGTTTACATTTCATTTATAATTGTACAAGAGCGATATTAATATTGAACGATGAGTGCGAAGACAGAGAGGTGAGCTTGTTTTAAAAATTGCGTTCCAGGACAATTATTAAAAAATTACTATTATCGATATCGATATTATCGATACATTTGTAAACTTGCCCAACTCTAGTGTGGCTCGCGATCTTGGGCCGGCCAATAAGAGCACAGCGAGGTCTTCAATTGTTTTGCGGAATAATTTCCGAACAACCAAGATGACATTAGTACTCTATAGGTTATACCCTCAATGTATTCCTATAACAGCGGCTAATTTAAGTTTCCGCATAAAATTTATGTGAAAGCAGGGCTCCTTTGGCTTTCTTGCCGTAAAGCGAAAATTAAAAAGTCATCTAGACTAGTCAACGCTGTTGAGAAACCAACCCACAGAGAAGCAAAAGCCTATCCATCCCCATCGCGACTGCCTACGTGAGACCTGCCAAGTGAAGCCAAAGGCCGTGGCCAAAAAAGACTGACCTGCGCTAACGGCTCGACGTGTATTGCTAAGTGATCGTAAAATATTCAAGATTTACGATGCAACATTGTTGCGTTAAAGCAACCTAAGTTAACTGTTCGTCTATTTAGAAAATATATTTTACGCTTACCTGTAGCAGTTACTGTCGATTATGTGGATAGTACAAACTAAAATGAAAATGCTGCTTGTTCATGTTATTCTATTACAACAGAAAAGCTTGGTTATCTTACGTAGTTGGTAGTTTTACATTTTAGATTCATATCATCACTAAAACGTAAAACGGTTTGTACGTAAGTACACAAATAAAATATTTAAATTTATCGCCGAAGATGCTCAAGATGAGTTAAAAATGCCTCACAGTTTAAAAATTCCAACGCCGTGCGCGTCTAACCGCTGCTACAGTGGCGTGATGCTCCCGACTATGGGTCACATATTGGCCCAAAACATGACGAGCAAATCTCAATACAAAGACAAGTGTAATCGTTTTATTTCACTATCAATATACTTAGTATTAAAAAGTTCATATACAACGAAAGTAGTCTCCCAAAATACCATGACGTCGGCGCCATTGTCACACACTCATAATCGATGCGTACGACACGTCGCATGTGCATGCCTAGTTTGCGCAGGTCAGTAGTCTTGGTCAAAATCAAAACCAAACTCGAAATCAAATAATAGTGGCACGGCTCTCCATCGGATCTGTGCCGGCCGGCGGCACTCGCGGCGGACCGAGGCAAGACCGCGCACGCGTGTACCACCAACTTTCTACATTCGAAATTCAAAACCACAAAACTATTTATAACCAGCCAGTGTCAGTGTTTTCATTCCAAATTTTTACTTTTTTTTTATTGGAAGCCGAATGGCTGCTGTTTTGGCCGAAAAGTGAACGTATAGAAATTTTGGTGAATGAAATGAAAGTGAACCGATAGTGGCGATTTTGGAGGCGATTGAGAGTTCTCTCTTTAGTTCCGGACGAATAATTTAGGAGTTAATCATGGATACCAGGTTAGTGAAAGATCACAATGGAAACTTTCTTGTAAAAATTTGCAAGTATCACCATAGTTCCACCATACTATGAAGTAAAACTTTGTAAGTACCTATACGTGTATCTATAATCAATAAAGATCTAATTTATTACTACTTTGAATTAGATAAATATCTACTACCTATGGATAAGTCCAAAACAAGTCTATGAGATTTTTTTTAAATAGTTCATAATACTATGGTTTATAATGCACTTCATAATGAACTGCTTTATAGTAATATCTACACCTATGAGTACCTTAACATAACGCCCGAATCCCCAAATAGAATAGGACGAGCACACAAAACGTTAGATAGACAAAACTACAAAATTTTCAGTTGTGTAGCCATATTTAGCACAATTTCAGGTTTAAAGCTCGACAAAAGGGTTATACAAGAGTCTCAGGTGGCTAACCTGTCGGCTAAAGCATACCTTTAATCTATATCCTTAATCATATCTTAAGATATCCACGGAAGTAATGGGAAGGTACAATTTTAAACCCGACATCTAGGGGGAGATTTAGTAATATCTTTACACATAAACATTTAACATCAGCACCCAAGTATATCCGACTAAATAAGTGCTTCACCATTTTTAATACCAGTTCCCGCAACCAAATAAAATAAAAAATGAGATCCACAGAAGAAACTGGTGTGATTGTCGTATCCTTAACCCACAGTGGTGTAGTAATGTCCCTCTTTAAGTAACAGTTGCATAAAATATACTATTTCGATCGGCTGTCAAACAAAACTCAAGGTCGTCATATCAATTAAGACAAGTGAACAGTCAGCAACAAAGATAAAGACACGTATAATGCACCAAAATACGGACACGCGACCTTAATGTACTAATGACTATTAGAGGTGTCTCTTTTACCGTGTCAAAACTTTTGTTACCGAATATACTAGCCCTTGAAAATAAAGGGTCAATTTATTATACATATTATCAACTCAATAAAGAGCGTGAAATCAAATCTATTCACGATTATGTAATAAAATAAAAAAGTATATAAAATCAATTATAAAGGTGGTGATATGGTGAAATAGATTTTCTAAGTATAATATCAAGCCCCACTGTATATTTAGAGAGACAAAAATTATTCACGGACACAACTGACTTAAAAGTTTTGGCATTTCTCTGCTTCTCAGCTTTTCTGATATTTATGTTGTTGTTGTCAAACATTTGAAAAAAAAAATCGTGGACCATTGAACAACTGATATAATTAACTTACTTATCTTAAAACGTAAAAAAAAGCAAGGAATCGTAGCAAGTGGAACAAAGTGGTCTCTGCCTACCCCTGTGGGAAAGAGGCGTGACTGTATGTATGTATGTATGTATGTAAAAAAAAGGTTAGAAGTGGCTAAGTAGCTTGAAATAGTCATAGACTTGTCTCTATGTAGTATCGCTTCGTGTGCTCTGCCTACATCATTCTATGTATGTAATTAACCAATCAGCGACACCCAAAATCATTGGCCAATCAGCTCGCTAATTAGTGTGTTGAAAAAGTAAAAATGACAATCATGACATCTATGCATCAATGAACCTCCTAACCAAAACAACGGAGAGTGCAGAAATCAACGACCGAACTTGAAAACATCTGCCTACTAACAAACACTCGTAGTGACCACACCGGCGCTGCAAGCTTTCAACCATGCATCTACATCTACGCAAACACGACGCCTTTCTCTGGGGATAGTTGGTCACGTCGCATACACACACACACACAGTTTTCCTCCTCATAAAAAAAAACAAGCTTCGGCTCCTTCGAAATTCTGCACGAACAAAAAGTCAGTTCTTAATTACTTTCTCCTTTACCGGGATTTGCCAAAATTGGCTTACGATTGCAGTGTCTTTGAAACTTTTTACGTTGTGTTTCCCGAAAGACAAGAGTTATCATCTTATTGGAAGAAATCTTTCTGCCAAGTTTCTTGCGGCGCATTTTTCTTGGCAGTGGTGGCCTTTCCGCAGCGCTGGCAGACAGAAAATAACGCGTAAAAGTGCTCTTAAGAGCCTATTTGCATAAATAAAGTGAATGTTTGAATTTTGAATCTTCAGGCCGGGGCGTACTCGCAAAAGAATTTTGTCACGATCAGTAATATCACTGGCTGCATGTTAAAAAAGTCACATTTTTAGTCAAATTTACACATGATCTAATCTCTAATTTTGTCGAAAGCCATAACAAAGATTGTGTGCTCTGTGGTCTGTGGATGAGGCCTGCAGTTGTGGTCTGCGGTCAGGTTAGGTTACACGACCGCAGCAGCACCACGCAACGCAACTACAATGTGCCGTCGACGGCGAAGTGGCGGCGAAATCATACCTTTATACTGATTATTTGAACAATAGATATGCTATAGCGGAAAAGGTAACAATTCTTTCAAATACAGTACCAGCATAAGTTATTACGCCATCTACTTACCTCGAGTAAACATAAATTTATTATAGATTACATAGGAATACATATTTATGAAACTGTGCTTCCGTTTGTTTCTGCTTGTGTGTTGAAATGTGCATTAGAATATCTTCTACAATAACTGTAATGATTTTATCCAACTCGATGAGAAATTTCATCAACATCGAGAATTAGATAGTTTTTATAAAAACCTTTTCAAAACTCTCATCCTACAATGATCCCCCTATACCTTATCGGTTTAGGTAGTTAAAACAATATAAACAATCTTGACATGTCTTTTTGTTGAAATACACAGTCTAAAAATGAAAATCGTTACACTATACAATTATGAAAGTAAATGATTTTTTCATACCTAAATTGTAAAATGTAAAGTTTTTGATTTATAAAGTGTACGTTTAAATAAAAAGACACGTCAAGATTGTTTACATTGTTTTAACTACCTAAACCGATAAGGTATAGGAGAGAATTTTGACTGTCAAAAAACAGATCGACGCTTGAAAGAGGCAAAAGGATAAGCAACATTTTTATTGGATTTGCTGATTTCTATCGTCCAGTTTAGTACAGCAAGGTACAAGTAAAGATGCGCGATATTTTACCGTCAATTATCTCTTGGCACCGAAACGGAAAGATGGCATTTATACGCAGATAAAATATTATCGTATATGTGCAGGTGTTTAACTCAGTATCCTAAAAAAAAAACTCTTATCCCATTTATCTTTAGCTTTAAGCGTTAGAGTAGTGTTTAGTGAATAAGAGAGAAAACCCTCCACCTCTTCCAGGTAACAAGCCAGTGGTTATTAATTAAAAGGTTAATCTTCCCACCCCACCGGTTCGGCCGGATTCCTTCGACTTTCATCCCGATTTGACAAGTCACGAGTTACGACTGCGCTTGATTACTATTTACTTGGTGAAACGACTAAGAAAAGAAAAGAGACTGTTAATTCAAAATCTAGCTTCGTCAAAATTAAAATAAAAAAGGAAGGCTAGCTATTAGCTATTGAACTATTCGAAAAAACTATGCCTGAAATTCTAAATCTTTATAATCAGCTGACAGCTGTTAATTAAGAATTTCACTCGATAACTAATTAACACCAAGATAGACGATAATTAGAAAAGTTACCAAGAGTAGACAGAAAATGCGTTAGAAATTAAAATAACATGAGATCAAGATGTACGTGGCGCAGACACGGGTGCAATTTATATTATCAGCTTTGACGAGAGAACAAAAAGACTCTTGGAACCGAACGAAGACAATACGTTTAGAGAAAAAGTTGAACAAAACAGCTCCGAGATAAATCTGAGACTTGACACACGTAGGACTTTTAACCTAACCTTCAAGTAGCTCTCTAGTAAATTAATAACACATCTTTTGCGTGTTGAGATAACAATTACTTGAGATATTAGCCAAAAAAAGCTGGTTCGTGCTAACTCGCGCTGGTAATTTTGAGCACGAGATGCGTTCTGAGTGCTATCGTCTATGCAAATGCTGGCAACTTCCTGAGCATAGCCAAGCCTTCATAACAGTACTTGGAGTTCCACTATTAGGCTATCATTATTGTAATGATGGATCTAAGGCAGACAATGCCGTTGCGTCACGCCACGATAGGATTAAATTAAGCGAATAATTTATTAAAATTGCATGCAAAGCTTAGGTCAATACTAAATCTGTTACACGAACTACCATTAACCCCATTTTAAATCATTCATTTTGATGTTGCCGCGAAACATCCATCAAATATCCAACAATTGTAGCCATTGAGGTAGCCCACTTGCCTTTAGTGATTCTACATTTCTGTCTCGTGTTAATTAGATGGGTATTACTGATTGGGATTATAAGCGATACAAATAAACTTTAGAAATCAATCAAGGGTAGTTCTTGAGAATTATCATTCCCCTGGCTATAGTTATTAAAAAAAAACTCGACCTATTTGTAACTAAGTACGATTTTGATTTAATGCGTAAAATGTCCCTTGAATGGGCATCACTTTCTGTCAATTTGTCTTTAATTAAGTCAAAAACTATAGGTTTTATGACATGCCAGGGGAATGAGGAGTCTCAAGAATCACCCTCAAGCATCACGTTTCACCGTGGCACATTGAAGTGACTCCACTAAATAACATAGTGCTTAGGTGTTTGTTATACAGAACCAAATGTATATGTATGAACACCAGGAAGTCTGCCTTTGCAACGCAAACGCTGTTTACCGGGGCTGATGATACTTTCACTGCAAGAGCATTTCATGTTACCAGATAAGTGGCCATTAAATCACTGCTTTGTGATGCCTTTCAAACAGAGAAAACCAAACAGTTTACATCATCAAATTATAATTAATTATTTCATAACAAAACAATAAACAACGCCGTGAGTTACCAAACGTGTTATATATCCTCACCGCGTAAGGAGTGTCGATGTGCCATTAAATTGGTGGAGCAATGTGCCCGAAGAAATTGAGAGTGTCGTCCATAATTCGGAGTTACGCCACGGCACGCGCGGTGGCTAGCTAACCATTGAGTCAACAAAACAACGAAGTCCTCAGCTTTCGCCGGCGCTGCTCAAGAGTAAATCAATCACTTACGTCAGCTGTTAAACCTGGCTGTCATCAGTCGATTATAAACTCTAAGTACGAAAGAAGTAGAAGAAGAATAGCTGTGACAGCAGTCAGGTGTGATGCCTCATGCTGCACGTAGGCTGTTGGAAACGAAACCGTTGTCCTACTTGGGACATCGGACGGGTCATTCCGTGGCAATGAATTTAACTGCGCCTAATGAGGGTAGAATTAAACTTGGCACAGATATGACGTGACCGGCACCACGGGTACAGGTCGGGCGGGTTTTCATTTCGTAATTATGCATTCGTATTGGTGATTTCTGAGAGTAATGAAACATAAATAATGGTAACTGTAGATTATGATAGTTGATAATGTTGGAATATTTTAAATGAGCTTATTTAGAGTGTGAGAAACTGTATTGGTACTGAAGCTCGTCTTATATAAGAACCCTAAGGAGGTTACAATCTGCATAATTTTAAACAACCTTAGCACATGAATAAAATATAATAGAATAATTGATTATTCAGGCGACGCCTGCCCCGGAGCGACATCGCAGAATACGGTAAATTGGCATAGATACCGCACCGCCAGCCTCTTGACAAAAATATCAGGACGTTCAAAATCAAATCAGTTACGACAGAAGAAGGCTTTAAAATACGAGATACTATTTCGCCATGCACGCATATTTATTCGGTGTATTCAGGGTGGACCACTACAAGTGTCAACAATCGAGGCACATAAATAATATCAATTAAGAAAATTCAACCTCCAGGAATCTTGTGCAACGAGTATTAGATACAGATAAAAATGAGCAGTTTCTGACGAGCATTTAGTTTATGTATTTAGAACTAATAAACAAACACCATGCCCGTACTCCCAAATGGGTCTTAAACAGAACACACAAAACACCACATAGACAAAGTTATGACCACTCCAAACAACTTTGACACTTTTATCACTAGATTTAAATTTAGACAAGAGAGGTACAACACCGTCAGGTAGCCAGTGTCTCGATTAAAGCATGCCTTAAGATATTTCCTTAAAATCAATTTCAAAAATTACGAACCAGTAGAAAGTGCAATTTTCTCACCAATATTTTCAATTTAGACCTTACAAAACCAGAAGTCTTCAGAATGGAAATGCTTTTGAACCGACTCGTCATTACTTACGATCGTAATGATCACTAAGTATGCTATTCACGCAGTAGTGCCGGCACTTGTGACCACACCTGAATGCCCTATATGCGGCTTGATTGCATGAGTAGCAGTAGCAGTAGTGCAGTCAGTCTTAAGGGTCTGATGTTCAGACAATCATGCAACAATGCAGGCATTGCCCAATGTTGCATATGTAGGAAATAAGAAGCAACTTTCTAGCAATTTCGTTTTAAATGGTAATGGGATAATATTACAAAAAGGAAAGATTTACGTTTCTGTTTATTTTGTTGTGGTAGCCTAGCCAGATTATTTTAAGCCAAACTAAAAACTTTTGCGTCATACTTGCGTTCTTTTGTTTTCAGCCTCTATGTATTGTGTTTGTAGTGCACACAAATAGGGTGTAAGATTAGTTGAATTCGCTAATATGATCTTCATGAGAGTTTTCAAACACCTTCTGCAATTTTGAAACGTGAATTAGCTGTCACAATCATTAGGTCAAGGAGGAGGTCGATGCAATCTTGAGCAATTCGTCTGTGAATCTTCAGTTCCCTTTCTCGTCTTTGAGATTCCGTGAGAATAATAAAAAACATAGAAAATATATTCTATAGGACTATACAATGATTTCTTTTGTTTTATGAGCGCCTTCTTTTGTCGGTCAGTGATTTCGGAAAGATCAACATTGATAAAGAAATACTACATAGGTATCAATGTTTTAAGAAGTTTGGCAAAAAAAACAATGATATACTATTGTTAAGTGCTTACGGTATATTTATATTTTTGTAGACCTGTTAATGAATGGCCGTTATGTCACACAAGCCATTTATGTCAGACTTCTTTTTACAGGCTTTGATTTAATTTCACCTGTCTCGATGCTCGTTTGTTCTGTGATCAAATCTTCTAAGTTACATCCAACCAATCCACTTCTCGGTTGCCAATTGAGTTGTAAAATAAACAGTCATCTAGTAGTAGTAATTTTGGTGGCCCAGTCAGGTCCGTCTCCGCAGGAGGGAACTCTTCGACGGTTGATCAGATTAATTTAAAATTTGGTACACGTAATAAGAATGGATGAAAATAAAGAACTGTCAGTAAAAAGGCTTCTACTGAAAATGTTTTTTTTGTAGGTTAGGTTTTTAATCGAACTTATGTGCCGCTGTCAGAAAAACCTCTCTTTTTATGCGCACTTCGCATCTCTGTAATTAAAAATTAGTATTTCGTCTCTAAATAAATAGATGTCAGTTTGTTCAAACTATTACGGTACACAAATAAACAGCAATATAACATGCAAAGCAATTACGCCACTTCTAGTGGCAGAGTCGATTTGGGTATGAGCCGCATTTGAGCCGTCGCTGCTTGCTTGAGGCATTCTTTAACTGTTTCCTAATACTTAACCTCGAAACATCTCTACTTCGCTGCTATTTAAAGTAATTGCAAAAATGCCTATAAATGTTTCGCTCTTCAAGCCTTTTTGTATCTGAAGATTTGTTTTCATGACTTATCAGAACATTAACTACTGATCAGTCTACTTTAAAATCTTTAACTATACAAAAATCAATTGCTGTACGTTAGTCTCGCTTAAACTCTAGAACGACCAATCGTTCAGCACGGTCTGATTTAGCTGATGCCGTAGTCCTACGGTAAAACAAATGGTAAATTTTGCGGAAAAAATGAAAACAGATCGAAGATCGCCGGGCCTGCTAGTAACTTTATAGGTAACCCTACTAGCTATGCCCGCGACTCCATCCGCGTGGAATAGTGACCAATTTCCCCCGTTTTTTCCCCACATTTTCCACTGTTTTTTCGGTTCTATAGGTCTCAGCGTGACGTTACATAGCCTAAAGCCTTCCTCGAAAAATAGTCTATCCAACACAAAAAGATTTTTTCAATTCGAACCAGTAGATCCTGGGATTAGCGCGTTCAAAGAAACAAACTCTGCAGCTTTATAATATTAGTATAGATTAACAGATTGTCACGTCCTGAACACGTCATGTAGAATGACACAGTGAATGTCATCGCCAACTGTATCGACCAGAACACTGGAAAGGGTCTCAAACTGGTTTGCCTCCGAACATGGACGCAGTGGCGTACAGTTATAATTTCCTCGAGGGGCACAGGCGTAACCTACATTATGCCACTTGCTCTTCAGCAACAAAATAAATTGGGAGTGCTTTTTACGGCCGGATAGCTCAGTGATAGAGGACCTGATTCAAGGACCCGGGTTGGATTCCCGGTCGGAACAGATGTTATGATGAATACGAATGTTTGCTCTCGAGTCTTGGACGTTCATCATATATACTTTAGTAAGTTTATCCGCTGTATATTTAGTACCCATAGCACAGGAGTCAAATTACCTAATTTGGAACAAGATGACTCGTGTAAATTATCCAATGATATTATTTTATTTTGTTATTAGGACTTTTCTTTCGGTACATTAACTTCACTAAGTACTGCTAATCTGCTGTAGCAGGACTTCCCATGGTACCGCTATTTGTACAGTTAAATCAGCATTCTAAATTGACGTCAGCTTGTTTACATTCAATAATCCTTTCCAACAACTTGAACGTATGCTTATTCTGTAAATTAAGGTGAATTTAGATTTCAATTTGAATGAAGTCCTCAGTTTTGATGACAGTGTTACTGCATCTTGTATCATGGCCATAAACAAAAGAATACAGATAGAGTTGGAGTATCGCGCCGTTACGGCGTGTTTGCACCGTTCCGAATTTATCAGAGCAAAACGCTCCGCAGTCGTGTTTAAAACGTTTGCTCGAACAATTCCGGCTGCGTGCGATCTCTCACTTTCATGATTATTATTAACATGGTAGTATTATAGAAGATTATTATTAACATATAAATAGTGCTCGCGTTGTAGGCACAGTTTTCAAGCGTCAGATAATGATTTGGAAATTCCGCTTTTCCGGAGATTTTATCAATACATAGGTACATACATCACTCCTGTAATCCTAAATGAGATAGGCAGAGCATATGAAATATTGCATAATCAAAAACCATTATTATTTCACGTTCGCGGCCACTTCTAGTATGTTTTAGTTTTTAAGTTAACAGGTACACTAGTGACAGGATGCCTGTCTATCGCCTGGCATACTTAAACCTATTTATCGCTAGTCGCCTCTTTCGACATCCACGGAAGAAGTAGACAGGTGTCATTCTAAACCCAACACTACACAGTTTAAAAAAAAATCTGTTGTATATTAATAAAGAACTAGGTATTACAAATAAATAGTCTATCTACATTATGAGGGTCTCCTCATGAATGTGAGGTTAAAAATGTTTGCCTCGCTTAATTACACATAGAGTGCACTTTAAACATTAATTTTACTTAATATACACTTATATGTGAACGTAACACTACCACAGCTTCCTTGTTTAGTTGTGTCAGCAATTAGTCAATAGGCCAGCGAGCCAGTAGCGGCATGTTTGCCAGGAAAAAAGGGTGATGCACGCAACAGACACCGCACGCTACTTTTAAACGGTTTTATTTATTTGCTTGCAGTTTTCTGGCATTTAGTTTAAGTAAAAACAGAAGGGTTATCCTGGCAGATGTTAATACAGCGAAAAAATCAAATTATTACCGCGACGACAACAGTCTATGTTTACCTACTATTTAAATTCCTAATCGTTATCTTTCACAACGACACCAACTAAACGGCTTACCAACAAAATTATATGTATAATGCAAAAGAACCTATCTTCTTAGCAGCATCTTATGACATCCACAGCAGAAACCGCAGGCACCACGATTTAGATTCGAGTTTTACTTTATTTTTGATAATTTGAGGCCGTTTAAACACATACCTCTAAATATTTATATTAGAGTAGAATATTCTCTATTGTTCTTAGAACAAAACGAATACATTCAGATACAATTGTTGAGGCCAGACCAAGCTTGTCCGTCTCAGATGTTCAGAGTCAAGTGTCGAATTCGCAACGGCTTTACAACATATGCTAATATGGTATTTGAAAAAGGCTGTTGTTGCGTGGAATTACACGGTTGACGAGAACGATTATTGGTGGGTAATCAACGGGCTTTAGGTATACAAAAAGATAACAGAACTGTTCCCTAACAATGTCCTTTATTTCTGGAAATTTATTAATAGGCATAAAACTTCTGCCAAGATAAGATAATTCATCAATGGGGGTCGTAATTTTAGATGCATCAAAATCAATTTTATTTTGGAACAAGTAGGGCATCATTGGTTTGGAAAAGGTACCAATGTCCATAAAAAGCGTATCAAAAATCAAACATAAATAATTCTAGGCAACAATAACTTCGGACACAGGTAAAACTTAGGGTCAATTCCCACCAAAAGAGCAGCGCAGCGCGGCGTAGCGCAGCGACCCGCTCCGTGGAGAATGCGCGACGATTCCTGCGACTGTTCGAGAAGCCGCTGGAATGCGTAGGAAGTCGCTGGAATTTACATAATTATTGACATATTGACATATGTATTGACAGCGGCCGTCGCGACTGCTCGAGCATCCTCGGGCATTCCTGCGAAGGCTCGCGCAGTCGCACGGCTTCGTTTATGGAATGCGTTGTTATCACCATGGATACGCGGGTATGCGCGCGCATCGTTAGAGTTTCTCATGCGATAATAAGTGTTATTGTAATGAAAATAAAGTTGAAATTCTCATTCCACGGAGCGGGTCGCTGCGCTACGCCGCGCTGCGCTGCTCTTTTGGTGGGAATTGACCCTTAGAGAAACGATGTGGTTTTTGAAGTGTTAAATTGTTCTAAGACTGTAGAGCTAGTTTTTTCGAATTATTTGTGACCAAAAAAGGTTCGCCAAATGCCGGTCGATCGCCTTGTAACACTTTTATAGCTAGCCCTAGATTTTGAGCAGAATGAATATGAATGGTGTCTGGTAGAGTAAACACATGTACATTTCCTCCGTGAATGTAAGAGCTAACTAAGGAACATAGGTTAAGTTGTAGGCGACAGCCTATCAACCTGTCACTGTTACCTATACTATACCTCTTTTCGGTTTCGGTTTATAGAATTTATTCTCATAAGAACAAAAATTACATGTTCACTTAAATGAGAACTTAAGAGCTATAATTACATAGGTAGTAACAATAGGTAGTAATCTTTTATGTAACTTAAAAGTCTTAAAACCTAAAAATGTGATCGTGGGCTCTTCTTGCTTCGTTTGGGAATATAGACGTGGTGTCATGCACTTAATTAAAAACAAAAGAGTAAGTTATTATTTTACAAATTCCATAATACGACAAATGATTAAAAGTATAGTTTACGGGTATGTTTTGCAACGAAGATCCGTCTTTGTCGTGCTGTTACGTGCCCACTGCTGCGGCTGTGTTCATGTTGACTTCCTCTAATTAAAAATACGTAACTCTGCCCTTTTGTTGTTGTGAAAACTGCAACATTATCTTGCCAGACATGTTTGTATTGTATTTCTTCAGATTTAGGTGAAATAAGATATATTTTAACCCAGCTGAGTCTTATAACAAAGACGAACAATTTTCCTACTTTAGTAACAAAAATAAACATGCATTAACATAACGCCTGTATTCCCAAATGGGATAGGTAGAGCAACAAAACGCTACGTAGTTAAAACCAGGATCACTTCACTTCAATTTTAGGTTCAACTGACAGATAGACAAAACAGGCAATATTCTATTAAAACATAATCATACAATATTATCTTCTTGGTACGATCCCAATTGATAAATAATCCGTTAATGCTTGTCTACGGCCTACAGGACATGTTATCACGAAAGACTTATCCTAAAGCTGGACAATACAACCACAGAAAAGGTAAATAATACCACGTACAGAAGATTCACTCCCGAACATGTTTCGGTGTAGAAATATTGCTGTCTCTTTCTGCCGTTATCTGCTTGCTGTAGACTTCTAAAGGACTGGTGGAATGCAGCTAAACTGCAGCACCTTTTCAATTTTAGTGGCATTTTGTTCAAAAATTTGAAAATTTCTAGTCTTCTAATATTTTAAGACCATAATCTGTATTTCCAGTACGTAAAGTGCATTCGTTCTCGCTTATATCGCTCACTTCGCCTGCTTTGGCCAGACGTTCCCACTTTCGCCTTACGTAACAAATGCAACGATTGCAATATATATTGTTATTAATTGTTTCGTATCAATTTGACACGCAGTTACTATTCAAAGCGATCTGCACTTTCTTTCGGCATCGCGTTAATCAAGCATTTGTATCACAATGTTTTGAAACATCAGTAAAAGTGATAGTTCGTTTAACACCAGATGAACAGACTGGTTAACAACGGAGAGTGAAATTTCACGTAGTCACTAAGTGACCTTAATTTTTTACGTCTTTTGTCAGTAACCAAGCTATCATGGAAGATCATCCTGGTTTCGGTATAATGTGCACTTTGTTGTTGACGATTTGAGGACATTTCTACAATGTAGCAGCGTGGGAAATTAACAATTCCAAGAGAAAGTTGCAATGACCGTTACAAGAAACAGGTAATAAATTGTTAAATGTAATTTTGCGACTCCAAACTTCAAATATTGTTCACGTTCCATATTTAAAGCAAAGATTATGCTTTCCTTAAAACACGTCTGGCCAGTTACTTTTATTTGAACAATTCGGCCTCTTTGAGCGTATTAATCGATTCGTAGAACCTGTTGAAATTTCTCTCGGCTCAATTTTAGTCGACCTCTATTTTAACCCTAAAATTTTACTAACTTTATAAAATACTAAAATACATTTTTGCATTGCTTGTTTATAAATAAACCCGTTAAAAGTTGTAGTAGCTATTTCTAAACCAGCATGACGATAAGACGATAACAAGGCCAAGGTCAACGACCGGCCAGCTGGCAAGCGCTGTTTATTTAATATCCCGATAGATGTCTCTGTGCCGCGCGGCAGTGCGATATCGTTTGTTTCCCGTAAAATATACTAAAGCTTTAGCTGAACATTGTCAATTTGCCATCAGAAGGGTCTTAACTGACTCGACTGAACAGCGAATGATGAATTCGGATATGATTTTCATGATTCTACTCCGCTCGCTTGCAAGTCAACTATCGCAGACTTGCTTGTCGAAGATCTGACGCTGTTTTTGGCCACCTTATAAATAAAAAAAATAGACAACACTAACCCAAGTCTGAACTCATCAGTCACCAAGACAAGACTTATATTGAAAAAAAAAAGTCACGGTTATGCTCTGCTATGACTATACTTTTAAATGTTATAATACAACACATTTTGCAAGACTGCAAATATACTTATCTGACTGATAGGTATACCATTGAAAATAACTTACAATTAGTATAGGTCAGTTAACTAAAGCTGGCGCGTTCACAGTACTCACACTGGTGCAATTTCGCTATACAGTATGTTTAAGTTTAATAATTTTGATCAAATCGGGCAGACTTTTCATGATACGTGTGCAGTGCAATGTCACGCCGCGTGCTAATTCACAGATACTACACATACATTACAAACGTAATGCGTACGTCTGTTTTACGAGCCAGCTTTAGTTAACTGACCAGTACGTCTAGTTAACGCTAAAGTTCCGGGAAGGTGCCCAATTCTGATTATTAATTCAGGCTGGCATTCGATATTTTTCGTCAAGCAGTCCGTTTTCCACTTCGTATTTCCTTTTATTAAATCTGCTTAAAACTTCAACTATTTGTTAAGTTTGTTCCAGCATAAGTTTTAAACTATACTTTCTTAATAATAATAATATTGTCTCAACCCAGCTTTGCACGGATTGACTTAATATTTTAACAGTCTCTATGACGGAGATACAATTTAGCATTCTAATGGTAAATCAATTGAGCCTAATTGTATGCTTTTTTGGGTTACATAGAAAAATACAAATATCTTGACGGCCGGATAGCCCAGCGGTTAGAGAACCTGACTGTGAAGCTTAAGGTCCCGGGTTCGATCCCCGGTCGGGGCAGATGTTTGTATGATAAATACGAATGTTTGCTTTCGAGTCTTGGATGTTTATCTATATATAAGTAAGTTTATCCGTTGTCTAGTACCCATAACACAGGCATTAAATTGCCTACTTTGAGACTAGGTGATTGGTGTAAAAATTGTCCAGTGATATTTATTTATTATTTATTTATTAATCTTACCAGCCAGCTAAGTGACCACAGATATTAATAGTTTGCTTGACTGACTTCTTCATTCCATATAAATGCGTTACCTGTAATCAAATATAATAATGTTATTATTACTAAAAAACATAAACTCTATAAATCTAGTTTTGTGATAAAATTTGATTCATAGCTCGCTTATGATTTAACGATAATCATGACACCATTTTACAACACGTGGCCTTAATTTCTGCAATAAACGAAGAACAAATAAGTTATAGCAGGTGGCGCTAATATTATATTTAATTATAATATTATAAAAGACAACAAAGATATCTACATTAATATTATAAAGAGGAAAACTTTGTTTGTTTGTTTGCATGTTTGTTTGTTTGGTTGTCATGAATAGGCTCAGAAACTACTGGACCGTTTTCAAAAATTCTTGCACCATTCGAAAGCCACATTATCCACGAGTAACAGAGGCTAAATTTTATTTTGAAAAAAAAAGAGGATTCCGTAAAATATTTGGGTTTAGATATCTACATCTACACTAATATTATGAAGAGGAAAACTTTGTTTGTTTGTTATGAATAGGCTCAGAAACCTACGACCCCAAAATCCGAAATTTACGCGAACGAAGTCGCGGGCGGAAAGCTAGTATCTAATAATAGGACAATAAAAGAGACAAACAACTATGCATACATCAAAAGAGAATAGTATAAACATGATGAGCATAAAAATTCCTCTTTACACTTTTTATACATACAATACAATCACGCCTGTAGTCCCAAACGGGGCAGGCAGAGCACACAAAATGCTACATAGACAATCGATGACTATTTCACGTTTTGTGGCCACTTCTAGCATAACACTTTTTAAGTACTTGTAATTAAAATTAAGTCCATCATCACGTAGTAATCTTACATTAACAGATACAGTAACTCGAAAAATACTTAGTCCTTTCTTTTGTTTTTACAGAATTCAAACATCGAGAAGGCGCAGCCGCGCTCCTCGCCATGGGTCAAGAGCAGTCGTACGCCGCACACGCTAGCGGGCCCGCGGTGCGCTACAAGGACAAGTACCAAGACCCCCTGCCCTACCGCGCCACCCCCATCAACTTCCCCACAGACTTCGACGAAGACTACAAACGACACAAAGTCAGGAGAAGCGCGGAAAGCTTCAAGAGCGACTCCTCCACCAAAAGCAGCGGCTACAGGAGCGGCTCCAGCGGCTACGAATGCCGCTCCGAACGATCCGCCAAAAGCGACTACTACTGCACCTCGCTCTACAAGAACAACCACTACAAAGACGTCAACAAAGAACTCTACAAACCGGTCAAGATCCCAAAGGAGAAGCGATACAAGCTCCAGCTCTTTGACGACAAGGACGAGCTCAAGTCGGCTCGCCTGAAGAGCTACCACAGCGAACCAGAAACCACGAAACCGAAGCCCGGCACGACGCCCAAAAAAGCCGGCATTAGGAATTACACACCGAAAATCCTCTCCGAGGAAGAGCAAAGGAAAAAAGTTGATGACTGGATATAAGAGAGTTAAGACTCGTAGGATAAGTTGTAAATATTAGTGTAGTAGTAGATGAAGGGAAGATGGAGGCAGCAGGAGCGCTCGCGAGCTTGGCGCCCTCGCCTATCACGGTGCTGGGTCTGATACCACTCCTGGCTCTCGGGATCACGTACTTCAGATACCAGCAGTTCGACCCAGAGTCTCACATAACTGATGTCAATGCTGTAAGTTCAATCTAGTTTTCACATACATACTCGAACAACTGAGTTCCGAAATGGAGCTACATAATTTTAACCTAATTCCAAAACTAATGCTGCAAAAGATGTAGCAAACTTTATATGTGTGTACTTCCTATAAGTTTACTAGAGTAATTGTATAATACTGTAAGAATGAATTTAATAAAGATTTTATTTATTTATTATTTATTTATATATTTTTTATCATTTTACTCTAAATATTAAACTGTTCGCTTCATAAAGTCAAGAACATCTAATCTAAACAACAAAGCGAAAGCAACCCTACTTAGCAAGTTACCTTTTTCAACACATCCTAACAGAAAAATGTATTACATTTCAGGTGTTGCCGATCTACGATTTCGTGATAGTAGGCGGAGGATCAGCGGGGGCGGTGGTGGCGTCGCGGCTGTCCGAGGTGGGCAACTGGTCGGTGCTGCTGCTGGAGGCGGGCGGCGATGAAACCGAGATCTCGGACGTACCAGCCCTTGCTGGCTACACGCAGCTCTCGGAGCTCGACTGGCAATACCAGACCACCCCGTCCTCCAACAGGTCCTACTGCCTCGCGATGAACGGCGACCGCTGCAATTGGCCAAGAGGCAAAGTCCTCGGCGGCTGCAGCGTCCTCAACGCGATGGTCTACGTCCGTGGCAACCGCAATGACTACGATCTCTGGGAGGCACTTGGCAACCCCGGCTGGTCATACGACCAAGTTCTCCCGTACTTCCTGAAGTCTGAGGACAATCGGAACCCGTACCTGGTAAACACGCCGTATCACGCCGCTGGCGGATATTTGACAGTCCAAGAGGCTCCGTGGCGGACGCCACTTTCCGTGACGTTTCTAAAAGGTGGCATGGAGCTTGGATACGAGAACCGAGATATTAATGGTGCCAAGCAGACCGGATTCATGTTGACGCAGGCAACGATGCGACGCGGCAGCCGATGCAGCACTGCCAAGGCTTTCTTGCGACCTGTACGCATGCGCGACAACCTGCATATCGCACTCGGTGCTCAAGTTACGCGAATATTAATCAACCCGATCAAAAAACAGGCTTACGGCGTTGAGTTCATACGCAATGGAGTGAAGCAAAAGGTCAGAATCAAACGAGAAGTGATTATGTCAGCTGGGGCATTGGCAACGCCAAAATTAATGATGTTGAGCGGTGTCGGACCGGCTGATCATCTCAAGGAGCACGGGATCCCCCTCGTCGCAGACCTTAAAGTCGGTCACAATTTACAGGATCATGTCGGCCTCGGCGGCTTGACTTTTGTTGTCAATAGACCTGTCACTTTCAAAAAGGATCGCTTCCAAACTTTTTCCGTCGCCATGAATTACATCCTGTACGAAAAAGGTCCAATGACAACTCAGGGCGTTGAGGGTTTAGCGTTCGTGAACACTAAATATGCACCCAGTTCCGGGAACTGGCCCGATATTCAGTTTCATTTCGCGCCAAGCTCCGTTAACTCCGACGGCGGTGAGCAGATCAGAAAGATCCTGAACCTGCGTGACCGCGTGTACAACACCGTTTACAAGCCAATAGAAAACGCCGAGACTTGGACCATTCTCCCGTTGCTCCTGCGCCCGAAGAGCTCTGGCTGGGTGAAGCTACGGAGCCGCAATCCCTTCCATGCGCCAAACATAGAGCCGAACTACTTTGCTTACAAGGAGGACTTAAAAGTTCTGACCGAAGGCATCAAGATCGCCATGGCTTTATCCAACACAACGGCATTCCAGCGGTACGGCTCCAGGCCTCACAACATCCCGTTGCCAGGCTGCCAGCACCATGTTCTGTTCAGCGACGAATACTGGGAGTGTTCCTTAAAGCATTTTACGTTTACGATTTACCATCCGACTGGGACGTGTAAAATGGGGCCGAAAACTGACGCTAGTGCGGTGGTGGACCCAAGATTGAGAGTGCATGGGGTGGCTAACTTGCGAGTGGTGGACGCTAGCGTGATGCCGACCATCATCAGTGGCAACCCGAACGCCCCCGTGATCATGATCGCTGAGAAAGCCTCGGACATGATCAAGGAGGATTGGCTCGTGTTATGACAGCGCTCGAAGTGATCGGTATTGTGTATAGACTAAAATACTCAGCTAAGTCAGTGAACCTTGTTTAGCGTTAAGGTTTGTTCTGAAGCATAAGGAACTACAATTGTAAGTCGAAAGTGATGGTGACTTTCCACTTTGAACTTGTGATTGTGAAGTAGGCAATCAGAGCACAAGTCCATGAAGGTGTCGTGAACAACCACAAACGGATATAATTTTCACTCGTTGGCAATGGCACATGACATGTTGGTTATTGGAGCAGTGGCTAGTAGAATTCTAATATCGTCATTACGTTCTGATAAAAATATAAGTAAAGTTATTTATGAAAAGGAAATAATGACGATGTTGGAAATTGAGAAATGCTCTAAAAGTCGCTTTTAGAGCGTAAAGAAATGCGATAAGCTTGTAAATAGTTTTACTTCTCATATATTTAAGTTGATTTAAGTACGCGAAGTGGTATTATTTTATTTTGCTGAAGACTATGTATGTAAAGTGTATAGTGCATAATTAAATAAAACAAATGAAAATAACTTTCATTTCATTTTCCTATCCTAGCAGAATCAGAGATATACTATATCTAATAGTGAAAACAAATAACCTTGATATAATAAAAAAGATGTTCGCATTTTTCCGCTTTAGCAGACGGACATAATTCTGAAATTAGCCATAGGTACTACTATTTTCAGCCAGTTGCATGATATGAATAATTAATAAACATCATGTTGAAGTTTACAATGCGAACAAATTATGAAGACGGTCAATATGATAAACATTCAATTTCCTCGACTTTACATGGGAACTCGCATGAAGTCCAGAATTAAAATCAGAACGAGGCTTTTCAAGCCCCGACAAAGAAGAGGGAAGTCATAAGTTTGATGAGTTTGTTAGTTTGTTTATGGTATCATAGCCGAACTAAATCGCATCAGTAGCTTTTAAAATAACGAAATTAAATGAGAAACTCGGATATCCTGTTCTCAAAGTTGGTTAGGTTTTCCCTACGGATAAGCAAAAATGCTCTTCCAGTAGTATGTATCTGAAAAACTATACATAAAGGTCGCACACCTGTAATATCCCTTTCTAATAAAATAAACCCAGCAGAAAAGGGACAGTGACAATGGTCGGTGAAAAAGTTACCTAGAGGTGAAATTTGAAGTGAAATTGGATCTCGATAGACCACAATAAAGGCACTGCAATAAAGAGAAATCTAACCTCGAGACGTGGTTTACATTTTTGTATGACAATTAAATTGGTGTCTGGTCGCATTGCAATTTTTACGTCAATGTTTCAAAATCATATTTAGTACTACGTATGACGCGTGGTAAGTGGTTGTCATTCGTAAGTAAATAAAAAGTATCTAGGTACATAATTAACAAACTCTAAATATTTTATTACCTAGTTAAAGTTACAACACATCGAAAATGTGGAGGACAAAATGTATCATTAATGATTCGAGATAGTATCATCCTCAGTTACTGCTTAGCGGAATTAATTTCAAAAACGTTTCTTTACCAAATGTTATTTTCAACAAATAAGAACAAATCAGTACATGCTGCGCCATCTAGCCAGTGGTATATGAACTATTTTTGAGAAATTTGAGGACATGTCCTGCCATCTAGTGACGAGTAGATAAAGTAATAGTTAGTGGCATCTATCGTCAAGTAGATAAACTAAAATTACAGCGACATCTATTAGCAGATTACAAAACTGTTGGTAATTACAAAAGTACTGGTTAGATGGCGCTAAATTAAAAATTGTAACAAATATTAAAGTTTGTAAAGTTTATATTAGTCAAATGAAATGATGTAATAAATTCACACGAAAAACAATTTTACTACCTTTAAGAGTTTATCTATTAGAAATCGAAACTAGGTATTAAAGATTTTGGTTAATATCTTGGGTTCGATTTGCGAAAATAATTGTTGCGTGAGTGAGACATAGGTACCTAGATAATTACATATTATTATCTAAAGACCAAAATTGAAAAAAAAAACGTATTTCTACGTCACGACACGACCCAGCACGGTAATGAAGGCAAAAATTCGACTTTATTGCGCACTCATAAATATTAATAAATGGGTGATTACGGTGCTTTTAAACCACTCAGTGGTCTTGAGTAATAATAATTATGTAGGTATTTCGGAAGCAAAAGCCATTATTTTAAAACGACTTAAAGCATAACATGTATCGGAAAAATTATCCGAAAGTTATTATAACGAGATACATATTTAAGGAGTTCACAGGAGTGGAACCCGATAAGCAAAATGTCTTCGTCTTTTTTTTCCTTTTACTTAAAAAAATAGATGAGTGTTGTACATACTTTTTAGCTTCCAGTACATCAAATAAGTGTACAAATAGGTACAAATTACCACGCTATATTCAAGCAAAACGGTGTCCGTTTATTCGGATTAATCACCTAGCTACATGAAATCTGTTCCGATACAGAAAAAACCAGTGCAACAATTTATCCTGGATGTGGAGTTTCACTGTTTCGCTGAAGGCGCGTTTATTGCATTACCCATGTTTGCAATCGCTGCCGGCAATCAATTATTCAACCACAGCAATGATAATATTTTTTCCCTAGGAAAATAGTTTTGTGCAATATCGAAAAATTAATTCTACGCAAACGAAGCCCATTGTCATCTAGCCTAATTCTTCCCACTGCTGGGCACAGGCCTTCTCTCAACATGAAAGAGCTTACGTTCAAAGCGGCTCGCGAACTCGAAACACAGCAAGGAATTGTTTCGCAGTCGTGTGCGTTTCCTTACGATTTTTTCATTCACGGAAAAGCTCGTGATGAATTTCGCATTTCATATATCATTATATAGGTCAGTTAACTAAAGCTGGCACGTTCACGGTACTCGCACTTGTGCCATTTCGCTAAACAGTATGTTTAAAATTAATAATTTTGATCAAATCGGGCAGACTTTTCATGATACGTATGCAGTGCAAAGTCACGCCGCGTTCTAATTCACAGATACTACACAAACCCAATGCGTACGTCTGTTTTACGCGCCAGCTTTAGTTAACTGACCAGTATACACTATCTACTGTAGTTACAGTTTAAGATTAGGGAAGAGTTACAAAACATCTAAATATTTTAATACACTACAGGACCAATGGTAAGGAATCTTTTGTGCGCAATTCCGACTCGCTCTTGGCCGGTCTTTTGTCTAGTCTCCGACCCCTAAGATATGAACTATTTTGTTAAGTAGCAAACAATTCAAAAATACCGGTAAGTTTTAAGAAAATTTGCAAAACTTCCGTCAAAAAATCAGTTTAAATAATCCCTTTAATACAAATCTTTGAACGCGCCAAAACAAAACAAAACCGCAAAATAAAATAAAAACAAATCGCCAACATCTCAAAAACGAATCGTTATTTCTCCACCCATGGCACTACCTTACTATTTCTACAAGAAAAGAGCTGTACATACCAAGCACTTTGTATAGTGACTCGTAACTATCTAGGTACTTACGACTCGCATATTTATCTAATATTCGGCCACAAAGTAAATATTTGGAGTTAATAAGAATCTCAGCCATGGCTTTTCTCGACGCCTCATATAAGCGTTCAGAGCCAGGGCGCCTCGTTTCAAGATTGACTTTGTATTGAAACACTCTTATTTAACAGCAGCGGAAACAAATGCAAATTAACAATTAATTATTCCACCAAACGCCAGCTCGTCGTGCCCTCATTAACCGCAAGCTATCTACAGCACACGGATTTGCTTGGTTTGTTGCTTTTTTTTTCACATTAAAAAAATCCCGTGTGGTGCCGGGTTAGAATAGCACCTCCCCCTTTCTTCCCGTGGGTGTCGTAAGAGTCGACTCTGGGAAAGGGTTAGTGTATTGTGGGCGATGGGCTAGCAACCTGTCACTGCAATATCATGTTTAACCATCTGGTTACCCTGAAATTGCTAAATATGGCACTGGATTTTTATTCATGTGCTCTGCCTACCCCTCTTGCTCCAGATGCACGAAATTATGTTACTTTTCGGTAGCCATTCCTCTTAGCATGCAGCGACGGCCCGCTTGCGGCGTGCGGTCAGCTCGTGTGAGCGATCACGTACGCAAAATTATGTAACTTGGCAGAAAAGGCGTGTTTAAACAAATCCGTAAGCGCCGTGTCCCATGCGCCTGCGCAAGGCTCGGGTTAGCTAACATGGGAAGTTTGGACGGAACGTAAGAATAGCTGACAAAAGTGAGGAATTGCTGTTTTTACAACGTACGAATAAACTGTGCACCTGTGCTGTGACGCGCAGTAATAGCAACAGGAGATTTAACGTATTTAGACGATGGAAACGAGAAAACGCACAACGGTAACAAAGATGCTATCACTACTGAGCGCTTGCGGCGAATGCGGGGCACCGCGCGGGGCAGCAGGAGATGGGTCGCATTCCAGCGGAGTGCACAGTTAATTCGTACGGGTTGTAGTTGTTCTGTACATAATTTCTAGTTCATTTCAGCCTTGGTCGAGGGTTTTCTGTTCACTGGACTGATACGACAAAAGCGGCTTACTTACGGGACGTATCAATATTTGATCTACACGGTTTAACCTACTAGAGATATACATTATCTGTCCTTTTCCTATCTCTAGAAGGCCAAACCGCGGATAGCTTGTACGGGACCGGCCGCTAGACACAGCTGTAGGATTTAACTATGAGGGTTTACGTAAAAACATCAAATGACTGTCATGAAAATTATCATTGACAGAAAAAGAAATAAATTAAGCAATGGACGATGTGACAGCGCTGACTGATTTTTGACTTTTTTTAATTTTGTAAATTTAAATAGATATTTAATTTATACAACTATGTGAATTGGACTACAGTTCTTTCAATGTTTACGTTGTCTCTACATATATTTTTTCAGAAAAACTAACATCTAAAAGTAAGTATATTTACATGTCTTAAATACTATTTTCTTGTCATGGTTGAAATTTTTGTAAGAATGAAGATCGCAAATTGCTCAATTTTGAGTCATCTTGGACTAAACTGCAAGAAGTTTAATCGTTAAGCAATGCATGCGTGGGAAGAACGTGCTCAATTAATTGCCAAATCTTTTGAATCCTTTTAGGCTAGCATTCGACACGTCTAATAACAGCAAAGAAAATCATAATCATATTCTAGACATCGTTTCTTAACCTCGGGTCGCAACCCAAAATTGGGTTGCGGGCCATGTCGAGATGAGTCGCAGGACAAAACAAACCGTAATCACTGCATTCATTTGTTTTTAATGTTTAATTGGGTCGCGAGCTTCTAATATTTTTGAATTTTAGGTTGCCAGGCAAAAAGGTTAAGAACCGCTAGAATCTAGAAGGTTCTATGTTCATCTCCAAGAAGTAGCGACGTGGCACCGACAATTGAAGCTAGATATAGGAATCTAAGTAAACCACAAAAGTTACGCCACCCTGCATTTCCGTATAAGCGGAACAATTTCCGCGGGCACAGTCTTTAATTACGAAGGATCTCATTACACCGTATTCGTAATTGTGTAATTCTATGAGCCCTATTTCCTTAGTTATGTAATTCTGTACGTGCTCTGAGGCTGAGATCGCTTGGACTCTTCGTCACTGATGACCTCACTGGTGAATTGCATAAGTTAGCCTAGAATTGCTGTTAAGCTTTAGTACGCAGTTTAAAAATGACCTAAAACCCATTTTCCATGCACAAAAAAAAATAGGAAGCAATTTACTGTCAGGAGCGAGATCGCATAAACAAAACCTAAGAAATCTTTTTGAAATCGAAACTGCGTCCAAAATATTATGTAAAGTCATGTAGTATGTGGTAGTATGGTCGTGTCAACGGTGTGGTGTCGGGCTTAGAAAAGCAATAACACTTCCATTTCTTACATGGATGTCTTTAGAGGCGACTAAGGAAATAGGTTAATGTAGGTATATTTTAGGCGACAGATTATCAACTTGTCACTATTGTACTTATCCACATACCTACTAGGTACCCAAAAAATAAATGCTATAAATGGCCTCGTAACGTGAAATAGTTATCGTTTCGTCTATGTGGCGTTACATGTGCTCTGCATCTCTCATACCCAATATAGGAAAAAATGCGAACGTATGTATGTACAAAATACTAAAAATTCCAATCCTTTTGTGCAACAAACATTTTTTGCGGCTGTTTCTGATTCGCCAACGTCTATTCACCGCAAAGCTGCGGACCGGAAGGAAGGTTGATATAAAAATAAGTTCTTTATTCACGAGAACATTATCGCAGTAAAACATAATGTACAATGGCGTCGATAGCATGACGGCGTGGTTAACGTGAAGCCAAAGCAAACAGCGTGGTGACGCAACGCGACCCATTACTTGGAACTTTCGATTTCTGGATGAAACGACCTCAGCTCGTGCGGCTACACCGGTGCACGGAGCGGCGTCTCGTACCGACTACACCCACACTGCGAGTCCTATGTGCGACTATTTTGGAAGAAAAAAGTGAAAAGTGGCATCAATCCTGCCTTATGGAATGTTCTAGTTTTTTAAAGGATTGTCGGCTAATAACTTTTGCCAGAAAGGTCTTCTGCCGTTTACGTCATTTATCCGAAATACGACAAATTAGCAGAGCACACGAAACCATGATTATTTTAGGTTTTAAGTTGTGAGGTATAATAATGACAGTAAAACATACCTTGACCTAATTCCTTAGTCGCCTCCTCATCCACGGAAAAAATACCTAGAAAGTTTGCCTAGTAGCAACCAAGTAAAGTAAAACAAATCATCTCATAATTTTAGACTCCCAAATTTATACAGAAGCAACACAAACCACTTAATAAATAATATTATGCTCCTTCACCTCACGTATTGTCATTGCGGTCGTGTCGTACACGAATCGTCCACACCGCGTTCACAGACGAGTGCCGGAAGCCAGTGATTAGTGCATGCCAGATTATGAGATTTATTTGTGAAGTTGCAATCCAATCTTGCAAGTCAATTCGACCCACTTCCCATTATACAAATTCAATCAAGTTTTTGCACACATCATGTTTCGTTATGACAAAATCATCTTCTTGTTGCTCATTTATTCTAAGTGGGTTAAGAAGCGTAACGACAAATGGCCAAACGAGTACCGGAAGGCAATCCTTCCGCAGAAGATTCTCTAAAATATGTACAAAACAGTTCAGATGATTAAATGCATTCTTTGTCCGTAATATTTTGCTTACAAATGACTGTTAATTACTTCTGTCTTCTGTAATGTACGTCTTCCGTACACCGTGGCCCACTTAAGTGGCTTTTTTGTTCTAGTATTAAGCAATTCCTCTTTAGATGCGTTAATTAATTTTCTTCTTTTTTAACTTTAACGGTACTCGTAGTACCTAAAACTAAATTTTAAACTCTTACGACATACTCTACAATAGTATTTCCACTAAAACACTTACATCGCAAGTGAGTCCGTAAATTATTCTTAAAGTTATCAAAGCTCGAAAAACAATAATTTCGAATCTGTCACACTATTTGGATGCCGCTGTGATTTGTTTAATTAGCATAGCAACACAATTTGTCTAACAACATGACGAATGGTGTATCTAAAACCTACAAACAGCTAAGCTTGCACCGGCGTTACACAATCGGATTTAGGGTAACGGATCGACCGGTATGTCACAACCGTATTAATAATTAGGTGGGTGCGCTCCACGTAGTTTTTCATCATTCGAGCCATCGGTATCATCGGTGTCATAATTGTTACGCTTCCGATGACATACATTATGTCACAGATCTCATTGTTGATCTAACTGCGCCTACACTGTAGCTGCTCTTGATGAAGTGCGTAGTCCAAATTCTATAATTTACCTTGAGACAAATTATAGTTTGGAATATAGTTCAACATTAAAAGCATTGAAACATTTATGAATTGTTAGTTTTTTTTTTGGATTATAAACATATCCGAAGAAAAAGGCTGGACTTACTTACGTCCCTTTTAGCTTCTTCAACAAACTTCTGATTAAAATCGAAACAGCTTCAACAACATGATTTCATGACATTGGCAAATCTGTAGCCTTATTATCATGGTTTTCATACCCAGCAAAATTATTTGGGATAAATTCAAATTTAAGCATTATTCTTAATTTTTAATAAATAGTAAACTAAGCAGGCGCATTAATCTAAAACGCTATGCAAATTTTCCTAAATTCCACCCGCCAGGAAGTAACGCCACCAAGCAAAATCGCAACACCAAAACACCGCATCACATAATAATACATAACAAGAAAACTTATTCGTATTGGGTATCTAGGTCTCTGTTTTAGTAACCCCAATTTTGTTTTCACACATTGCATTTTCTGCGGCGCTGCAGTGGGGTGCGCGTGCGCCTTCAGTCCGCCGCTCGGAGTCGCGCCTCGCGCCTGTGTCGCGTTGAACCGAACCACTTGTATATCGTAAACAAAGTTAGTTTGTTTCCTTTAGCAACATTGCACAGACTGATTTTGTGTTTCTATTTTTTTTTTTGGGAGTTTTTATTAAATAAAAAAATAAACGAATCGTTATAAAAACACAAAAAAAAATAGTGTGGTGTATACGTAAAATAACATATATTATGTTTTTTAACAGCAATCCAATTTATAAATTCCGTGTGATAGTGTAATTATTACTTAGCTTACTTCTTAAAGATAACATACTAAGTGCAAGATTTTGTTTCACGTAAAAAAATGTGTCATAAAATTTACGGAAATGTACCCCTGAATTGGCACCCCTCATTTGCTACAAGCACACGTAAACATCGGTAGATAGTGCTGTGCAATTACCTCCCATACAGCATGCTGCTGTTAGTGCTATATAAGACCTTACCTAATCTAACGTAACTATTACTGGAATATCCACTAGGAGATTGTGCAATACTCATACATTTCAGAACCTGCATAAGAATTGAACGCCACTTATTATATGTATTACTTGGTATTATAAGTACGGCACGTAAAACACTCTTTCGTATAATATCATAACTATGCTAATCTTAAATACAAATCAAAACCACGTGGTGAATTAATTAATTCATAATTTTAAAACAAAGTGACGCGGCATAAATTTGAACTCGTAAAATGTTGTTTATTACTTTTTTATTTCCAATGTCGACGTAGAGTTCCGGTCAAGAACTCACGCTGACGTCTTAGAAAAAAAGTTGGTTATTATCAAATTTTGCACAAAACAATTTATAGAAAAAAATAACAAAACATTTACAATTATTTAGAATTTACAAAATTAATCTGTAAAACTGTAATGGTAAACTATAGGTAACTACATGTAGACTATAAAGTAAAAAAAAGATGTCAATACTTGAAAGGATACTCCTTAAGCACTTAGCACTTAAAATCCTAAGAGACTTTAAACTGATACTACAAATTAAAAACTCAAAACAGCCAAAACAAGTATAAAGGTCAGTTCAAAATACGATTGCATTTCTACTTAAATTAAAGTAAAAAAATCTTACAATTCTTCTATAAAACAACCGGCCAGTAAAACCTGCGTCGCCAAACTTACAAAACTTTTAATAATCGCTTCCAGTATTATATAATATAATAATTCCCACAATTATATTTAAAAATAATATGTACTCTCACTTAACGAGAACAAAACACGCTAAAGTCACCGTCCGCAAACGAAGACGCAATCTCTGCCGCTAACCAGTAATCAATCTGTATCAGATCCTAATCTAACAACCATTTAAGCACAAAGCTTTCAGCTATCTAAAATCTCTGATTTATCTGCCAGAGCACGCATTATGCAAATTATGCAAACGATCTTATATTTAAAAGGTCTTTTTGATTATTATATTTTTATTTGTGCAAGTCACTTTCGAAGATGTCCAAGAATCGAAGATCGTTTAACCTTGAGTTGCCTCATCTTGTTTAATATCCACACTACGCAACGTGATACTTTACCGATGGCCGTCCTTGCCCCAACCGAACTCTCGAATGACTCAGTAAAATTACACACGAAATCTAGATGAACAGGAATGCAAATGTAGCTTGACCTATAATAACATTTTTGAGCTTAACCTATTGCGTAACGAGCGGCGTAATCGTTTCCCCGCTAAACCGTCTAAACGGTCTAATCACTGGTTTTAATTAGTTTACTAAAGTTACCTAACTGCGGAACGTCGGTGGAAACACTCGTATTGACGTAAAAATGGCTGTTTTTGACCCAGAGGTGTTTTGCAACTGTGTTGAACTAGTTGTTAAACTTCTAAATTCGTAATAAAATCTTAATACTGTTCTGTATCGAACGCTGTTGCTCAACTCGTCGTAGGATTTAATAGCTATGTCGTGCTTTTGCTACATTTTAAGTGCAAGCTTTGACGTGTCGAAACCTTATCTGGTCTACTTACCCTCCCTAATCAAAGTAATTTTAACAATTCTATTCCATTCGCGTTTTCCATCTTTTGGTCTGCAGTTCCCACCACTAACTTAGGTGCTAATATCTTCAATATTTTTATCTCTACTTCAACTAGTGCCAAACTTAACTTCATTACATCAATCAAACTCAGAAGACCAATCCAATTACGTTCGCTAAACACAATAATTATAACTCCTCTAATAATATCTTTTAACAAATCAGTCTGTGAAAAAGTGCTAATTTGATTGTAACTGACATCTAAATTACTCCTTGTATTTGTTTCGTAATGCAGTCAACAATCGAAGAGTCTTGAACTTGGTGCATCGATGAAAAAGATCGTGGGAGCCGGTGCCACAATACCATTACAAGAATTACTTGCATCGTATATGACATATGACTTTCGAACCGCGGTGACTTTAGTGAAATTACGTGTTTGTACTGAGTAATTAGTGCAGTGAGTGCCCATGTGAGGAATCTCAATTAGTTTGTGTACTCGACGCCGTTGGGAGAGGAGGGATTTTGTCTGTCACGAGTGTCCAGAAATTGTAAGGATGAATGTAAGTATCCGCAACACATTTACACATCGCAACTAGGAATTTGAAACAAAAATAACGTCGCGTATGTAGAAAAAGCAAAATATATGAAGATCAATGACCGCCTCCAGCGGTGTGCATTACGCCATTAATTATAGATATTATAAAGCAATAACTGGCGTGTCAACACAATGTGTGCCAAGGCCGCAATGTAATATGCTCCGCGTTGCTTAAATACATTTTTGACTAGCAGCCGTACTGGTGGTACCTGGAGTTTCGAAACGCTGTCAAATTTTACTAATACGTTATAATAATAAACAAATACCGGAGTATATAAATTCTCTGATGAAATATATAAAAGAGGTTTGGCCCCGGACCTTATAGTCTTTATGAAACAAGACGCTTGTGCAAGTGAAACGATGTACGGGTATCGCACGTCTGCCAAAGCGCATAAAATTACGCTTAAAGCTGACCCGTTTAGTGAAATTGCTAAATCAGATTGAACTCGTACATTCTACGCACAATCTGACATATTACACAGATGGAATTGATGAGCTCTTTGTATATTTTTTTTCGTAATAGCCAATGAAATAATTATAAATAAAGTATGTGGAACGAAAAAAAAAACCTACTAAGTAAGTGAATTAGTAAATATGACAAACAGTTGAGCAGCCCTCAGTCAATCACCGTTACATAAAGCCTAACTCCAAAGCTACAATATTATGTCAGAACTTAGAACATGCAGAAGTTTCCGTGGTTTAGCTATTTTCTCGCGTGATCAGAAGAACTTGTTAGCTTGAAAATGAGTGTTTGGTTTACGTTTCCTAACGTTTTCTACTTTCCTAGAACGAACAACAATAGACTTTTGAATTGTGCATAAAATAGTTTTTGTGTCGCCTGATATTACAAAATCAGTCAAGGTATTTTCTCAGTGTTATTGCAAGATGCGTTCAGGTGTTACAATAGCACGTTAAAATATCCAAATGTTTCACGAGAATTTTGCAACCAGCAAGCATCTCTGTACACGACTGCCTTGCAATTTGATACAACCTTGAATTGCTATTACCACTGTCTTTGGTGTTTACAAATCGCATAATGAAATATAATTCGTGGTCAGTGATACCTATTCGTTCATGACCGGAATACCATTTCATAAGTGAGCAAGCATGTACCAGAACTTTTATTGAAATGTCTAACAAGTCTACTTTTGACAAAAGATAATTTTGTCAAATGTTAGGCAGCTGTAGCAATTTTCATGCACTGGTAACCACAAAACCAATGTAATCTGATGATTACATTATTTAATAAGGAAGAGCGGTGGCGTACGTAATGTGCAAATTTGTAAGTAAAATAAAATTCCCAGCGGACATTGCAACACCATCATTAGCGTGGTAGGAAAACGCTCAATATAACTTCAAACTTTTCATTGACATTTGTGTGATTTGTAAGCTAGTTTGAAATTTTACCAAATTTTAAGAATAACAATCTTTTAAGAATATAATCATAACTATTGTAAACATCAAACATTATGTAACAAGGCGTGTTCATATGCAAAAACGGAGGCGCGGAAGAAGTATGTAAACAATAAGCAATGAGTTCAAGCAAACTCGACGCGCCGAGTCGTTTCTAAATGCTTAAAGATGTAGATGATAAAAAAAATATGAGAAAATGAAGAAAAACGGGCACAATGACATGACATTTCCAGAAAGATACTTTCCGAGCTGTAAGGGTTAAAAACTTAAATACTTGATGTGTCTTAATGGACAAATGACATCGAGAATCAGTGGGAAATACCTCGAATACCGGCTGAGTCTTGTAGCTCTCGTTTGTTTTAGTGTTTGATTGTGTCTTGTGACTTGGATTATATCTTTCTACGTGGACCCGAAAAAATCGTCCATGACAGGTTTATTTTACTTTCTGAGTTCTGATCTGAACTAAATAAGCCTGTTTATAAACTGCTTCCAGCAATTCATGCTTGCGTTTGAAAAATAATCAGACAAATAAAATAAAACAACTAGAAAAACACAGACGAATTGAGAATTTAATCTGCTTCAAAAAAAGGAGAAGGCCTTATTTCGAAATCGGTTAAAAAGACTGCCTTAAGCAAATCGCAGCTCAAAAATGTTAAATTTGTAAAATAAACCAGCATAAAAAAGACTTGTCGACCTTACGATAACCCACCATGAAATGCAAATAGTGAATTAGTGACCCTTAACAACGTGGAAAGTGGAGCCAATGGAATGACATAACTGGCTAAAGACAACGTAATGCGCAAATAGCTAGGAAACGAAGCGCAGACGCAGATTATACAAATATTTTAGTAATCGATACGGCTGAGGATTTAAGTAATAGTTGGCAAGCAACAGAAGCATTGGATTTGAGAGAAAAACATCAAGAGGTCACGGCAGCTAAAACACCTGTGGCGTGCGATAGAGTTTAAAGGAGCTGAACATTGGGCGTTCACCTTGTTTTATAATAAATTCATCGAACTAAAGAACTTACCCCTGCTTATTGCTTTTTGTACGTTCACTATAAATCAGTCTACTTTATCAGCACCGTTAAACTAAATTTAAGTAGATATTTGGGTGTCCCAACGCTCCATTATAAATGCGTAAGTGCTCGTAGCACTTGCTCCGCTTCTTACGTCATTGTCATTCTCTACAACGGCAGTAGAAAAAGACGATCCTCCTCTCAATGCAAATTGTGATCCATTGTCGGCGGCAAATGGCCTGCGACGGTAGCTCGGAGGCTGCAAACATTTGTTCAATACGGTAGGAAATATGCCGAAATTAATGCTTATGAAAGTCGGTCTAATGAGTGCAAAAAAGACAAAAGAGTTCAGGTTTTAAATGCTTTGCACTCTCCGGTAAATTTGACACAAATTATTTCAATGAGGTTCGAAACAAAACCTGAACATAAGGCAAGAAATTGAAAATATTTGTCAAAGCATTGTTACAACCGCGCATTTGTTCCTGTCAGCTGTGTAGGTTTTCGTCATTAACGTCTGTTTAAATATTGACCATCCGCCGGCCCATTTCTCCGCCTCCATTCCAACTTGATTGGCAGCACATCGAGCGCTCCCGGCGTTGGTTGTAAAGTTTGTAAACACGTACGAACGACGCCACAAACTTATTAAAACAGTCGGCGGGGGCGCTGTGCACTTAAACAGTGTTCCAACTAGCACGGTGTTTTCGTAGTTCCAGTTTCGACCACCTGACCGGACAAATCTGCCGCCATAAGGCTTGCAAATCTGTACCGGCTTGGCCTCACACCAAGTGTTGTAACACGGCGCCGCTGGAAAGCACTGTCGAGGTTGCTCACGTAACTGATGTCATCGCCGTGTTGATTCTAGATTATTGTTTAACGGCTAATTGCGAGGGTGATTTATGAGGACGTGGATTGATTGACGGAAGTCGAGGCGAGGAAAGGGAAGTTTGCAAATGGGGGCAATTTTTCATTCTGGTTAATGACGGACTTCAAATGGCTGCAAACAGACGTGAGATTGCGATACGTGAGAACAGATGCGACTTCATCGCGTGTTATAACTAGTTTCGGCACATTAGGCGGGATGATTAATTAGCATCGTGTCAGAGTTGTTAACGCCACTTTGCTCGGCTGAATGGCTTTACGTGTTTTTTTTGTACTTTGGAAACTCTGAACGTAGCCTTCGCGAGGAGTGCGGACGACTGCGAGAACATTAAGCTAGAATTTGGAAGTAAGCACTACAAAGAGCCTTTTCAAACTTAAGTCTTCTGTGTAATCCTTTCCGGTACGCTGGCCTAAATTAAGCGAAATAATTCGCAGTGACAAAAAAAAAGTTGATCGCGTTCTAACGCGCGACGTAATCCCCAAATCTGCTTACCGCGTGAATCTATGTCGTGACCGCGAATCCTTTAAGAGCGTTTATTGCAAAATTGCCATTGGAAAGGAGCAAATGTCGCCAGGTTACGTCATGCGCCGGTCCGTTGCAACACGGCATGCACTCGCGCTGCACTCGGCTGAAGGGAGGGCTTGCACACTGCCGTAACAGAGTTCGAAATTAATTGTACGTTAATGAGAGAAAGTGGAGGCGTTAAACTGTGCTGATTTGTTTGCGGGAGTGACGGGTATGAGCTTATAGCAACAAGCTCAGATGAAGCACTGGTAGCTTGGAATAAGAGCACAAAGTCAGGACCGTGAGAATTAACAAAGGCCTTTATAATAATAGGCAGAAGCTTTAAAAATAGATCGGGCGGATAATTTTGCTGCTGACCATATTACTTGAAATTGGATAATTTCGTTTCTTTTAAGACTAAGCGGGAATAAAACTAGTGATTCTGCACTTCTTTATTGTAGACAAAAATATAATTTTGCTGCCAACCATATTACTTGAAATGAGGTAATCACATTTCTTTTAAGACTAAGCGGGAATAAAACTAAGTATTCTGCACGTAGAAAATATTTTAAGTATATTGAGCGGATTATTCAATGCTTAAGCCATTATTGTTTCTTTCTACTTGCAATTCTGCACAAAGTTCAAAAACAGCTGCGGTGAATATGATGCAGAATCGAGAATAAGAAGAAGTAATAATGGTATTAGTGTCGAATAAACCCAATAAACAAAATTTAAGGCAAATTTCAAAGTTAAACAGACTAGAGTACCACGGGGCATTTGGATATTGGATATTATAGAATAGCGGCAAGGCTGTTAGGAAGGCCAACAATGACATGCATTGGGCAGATTTTAGGCCGTGCCGTGCTAATCAAATTAACTAAGTTTTACACATAACTGTGGAATGGGGTCGCCACTCGCGGCTGCGTAATGACGCAATGACAATGTCACATATCCATTAGTCGCCGGTAACTCGTAATAATTGAATTTGTCACGTTACCCGCGCAAATTGGTGTAATTTTGTCAAACACGCTGATGGAAATGTCAATACCGGAGAAGCGCGTGACAGTCGTCAATCAAATTTTAAAACAGCTGTTGAATAATAGACATTCGTGTCGTGTCGGGATAGAATAACACCTCTCCATTTCTTCCGTGGATGTCGTAAGAGTAGACTAAGGAAATAGGTTAAGGTATTTTTAGGCGACAAGCTAGCAACCTGTCACTATTGTACCTCTTCCATCTTATATAGAGAATAGAGAGGTGTTATTCTATCCCGACACCACACTGGAAATGTGTAATGTAATTAATTTAATTATGTAGAAAATATGAATAACTTAACATTAACGTACTAAACTGTACTGACGTAAATTGACGTCGCATGACGAGCAGCATTTTGAAAGTAGATGAACTGTACACGATATTATTAACATAATTATTAATTTATTATTAACAATGCAAAATGTCAGCGATTAAAAAAAAATAGACGCAATGGACCTCACCTCGACGACTACTACAATAATACGATTATTTCTCTCTAAACGCTCAAAGTGTAAATTTGCATGTACACATGTATTACATCCAGTATAGACGTCACTCTACCAAAAACATCTCTGAAACTGATGAAAGTATAAACAAAAAAAAAACTGTTCTCACAGTCGAAGAATTTGGACACCATTACGTCTTATCTGACGTCTTCGAAAGGTAAACTGAACTTTTATCTTCAAAAGCGAGAAATATTCTGATTGTCGGTTGTCATCCTGCACATACTTAGGAGTCAAGTCATACATTAGAATATTTAGTTACGCGTTAAGTACAAAACTCAAACGATTATAAAGAATTCAAAAAATAAAAAGCAGTTAGCATAACTTTATATAAACAAATAATGAACCCAACAAATGTACAATGAAATGGTTGTCTCTTAACCAATTTAAGATTTGACGAACTTCTTCGTTATAATGTTAAGACTGATATGACATCGGCAAATCATTATTAAAATAAAAAAAACAATAACAGACCGAGAACACTGCCCTGTGGGACGCATACTTTGTTGGACTTCTCCATTTGGATTCATACTGGTAATTTCAACTTGTTCGAATCTTTTGCTAAGGTAACTTCAGCGCTCCTTTGCAGTTTTTCGACGAATTTCTTAACGCAGTGAGTTCTTATGAGGTATGTCTCCGACAAAAAATAACATGAAGACATGCGTTGACATATTATTTGTGTTTCAATGACGGCTTTCGCATATCCATTTTTACCCAATCCGACCACCACACTAGCCCCTTCAATAAACACCCAGGAAACAGAAATACCGATATTAATACCATTCGTCAAACTAATCTATTCCCATCGTGCACAATTACTTAACGTCCATCACCAACACGATAATCAGTAGCTCGGCCACAGCACCCCGCGAGCATGACGCGCAGAGCCGTGAAAAAGTTACTGAAACGTAATACGTTACGTTTAGCCGCGTAACGCACGCAAATTACGTCATTTGTTTCGCGTACGATGCTTTGTAGCCAATCAAACTGTTTGTAGTACTTTTTGTTCGACGTAATGCCACCCTAAAACGCCTTTTAACCAAATGGGTTGCGAGCGATTGACATCGTTTGTTATTGTCAGTTACGTAGTTTGCTTAATAAAACGGAGTTATTGGAATGGTAATTGTGGTATTGTTGCGAATTGGCTTTGAATTTTATTTGAAGCAAACAGCCCTTTGGTGAAATAACTTGACTATGGAGCTAGCGATCCAGGATTTCATTCTTGGCCTGAGCTGCAATTTGTACATATATAGTATAATTTGATTTTGACCGCGTTAGTCTGGAATAGAGTCGTACAAATTGAATGTTTAGCAGTTTGATCGTCACGATGTACAATATTAAATATTTATATCATGCAACTGCTAGTGTCAACCTGCTAAACATCAAACTTCCCTGACTACTTGAGACACCCAATGTCCAGTCACTGTCGCCATAGTCTGATAAAAAAAAACTTATTGACACATTATGTCACTTGACGCAACGATTCTGCCACAACGAACGAAAAATCTTGACGGTTGACAACAACTTTTATTGCTACTTTAAGCCGATAGGCTGTATCTAATTTCAGACTAGACTACAAAATTTCCCTTAAAAACCTTCACGCGTTAGTTAAATTTATTGCCACATAAGAAAAACATGAATAATAATAGTATTAAATAATTTTATTTATTTTATTTGTTAACCATATTACATCTATCATTACAGTTACCCAATACGATAGAATAACAGATTTAGTCCTTAATAACTATATAATATCACATATAACATAATACAAATAACGAAACTCTTGTGAATTCATTCAGAGTGCAGCAGAACACGTCAATTTGCGTGGCAACTCGGTTTATCGTGTGCAGCGCTCTAGTGCAGGGCGCGGCGCGCGCGAGCCCGGTGCGCGCGCGCGGCACGGCCAGCAGCGGCACCGCGCGCCTCCGCCCCACGTAGCGGTCTGGCACGCGCAGGCATATCGCAGCCAGGACTGAGGGGTTGCTGATCTTTCCACGCAATAATTTGAATATATAGCTAGCGAGGGCCAGTTCTCTTCTGACCTCTAACTGGTTGTAACCTACCATTCCTAAAACGAATAACGTGGGATACATAAGTGGGTAAAAAGGATACACGCCGTACAATTTTAAATATAAAAGTCTAACGAATTTATTTTGGATTTTTTCCAACATGAGGCTATACTTTGCATCGCTCGGACTCCAAATAGCTGAGTTAAACTCTAAGTGGCTTTTGACGAGCGCTTCGTAAAGAGCTCGCACAGCACTCAAGTTGGAAAAATATTTTGCCTGTCGCATTACGAATCCCAAATTCCTGTATGCCTTTTTACAAATCAAAGTAATATGATGTCTAAACGAGAGATCAGCAGCAAAATGCACTCCCAAATCACGCACCGCCGTGAGCCGCTCAATTTGGGCTCCCTCCACCTCGTATCGATGATGCAGCGGACCGCGAGAACGAGTGAAACACACTGATGAGCATTTCGACACATTAAAATACAGTTTATTCTCCACACTCCATTGAGCGACACGATCAATGTCCCGCTGTAACGCACAGCAGTCCGATACATCCTCGATTTTCCGTACCAGCTTTAAATCATCGGCAAAGAGCAAACAAGTACAATTTTGTACAACCTCAGGAAGATCATTGATCATCAGCACAAATGTTAGAGGACCAAGATTACTTCCTTGACTAACTCCAGATTTCGTGTAATATGGCTGCGAACGATGACCTCCGCAATCCACGTACTGGCGCCTATCTCGCATGTAACTGGCAAAAAATTCAAGATTGTGCAGCGTACACCCCATGTCCGCAAGTTTCCGCAGCAGAATGTCGTGGTCCACCATGTCAAATGCCTTCCGGAAATCGAAGTATACGACGTCGACCTGGCCACCGGCATCCACCACTGGAATCACCTCGGTCATCAGACTCAGCAGATTTCCCGCTGTGCTACGACCTGCCCGGAAGCCGTGCTGTGCATCAGATAACTGGGAACTCACCTGTTCCTGAAGCGATCGCTGTATGGCAGATTCGAAGACCTTTGCGGGCGCACACAACACAGCTACCGGCCTATGATCACTGGGATTTGGTCCCCCGCTACCCTTTGGAACTGGAATCACGCGCGTAAGCTTCCATTGGTCCGGAAAAGCAGCACCTTTCAAAGAAGCATTGAAAATGTGGCAGAGTGGTTCTGCCAATGCTGATCGACAGTCCCTTAAGATGAAAGGAGGGATGCCGTCCGGTCCCACTGAGATCTTAGGTGGAAGTCTAGCGAGCGCGTGGCGGACTTCCTCAATCCGTAGCTCCTTGATATGGACATAAGCGCTGTTGGACCTTGCGGCTACGCTTGCTGCGTTTGGGTCCAGTACAGCTGAATTAGTACTATAGACCGAATGAAAAAAAATTGCAAATTCATGAGCTGATTCCTGTTGCGACAAAACATGCCCTTCAACGATCAATTTACTCTCATTGCTGCTTCTTCTCTTAGACTTAATAAAAGTCCAAAAAGATTTTGGATCTCTTACTATATTACTTTGTATGCAATTGTGATACTGATCATGAGCAATCGAAACGATATGTTTCAACTCTTTTCTACATTTGGAAAACTCGGCGTAATAATGCATGGATCTAGTTCTTTTGTACTGCCTATGTAATGAGTGTTTGCGTTTTATAATGCCTATTATTTCAGCCGTATACCATACTGGGTATGAGTAACGTGATCTAGAAGTTACAACCTTCTTCTTTTTTATAGGAACGCAACTGTCTAAAGCGTCATTGATCTTGGCGTAAAAATAATGAATGGCCTCGTCGACATCATTTACCTCATACAGGTCTTTCCAATCCATTCTAGCTAGCAATTCATAAAGATATTCAAAATTCGCTTTAGCAAAATTCCATTCTCGTATCTCAGGGAAACCTATTTCTCCTACATTAACACCGCTACGACACTCAGAAACAGGCGCCGGCGCCGAATTGCACACCGCGCCGATGCTCGCGGCGAGCGGCGAGTGATGCGCGTCCACGGGCAGCACGGCCTCCCCCGCCGCCCGCACCGCCACCGGCCCGCGCACGCCAAAGCCGCTCAGTAATAAATCGAGTTGCCTGCCATTGCAGTTTGGTAATTTATTGTTCTGAATGAATCCACAATAAGATATAAAATATTCAAAATAAGCGAGTACATTAGCATTGCAAGAATATAAATTAAAATCCCCAATTACAATTATATTACCATTATACTTCATCGATATTCTTTCTACATAGTTAAACATTAACATGTATTCATTTTCATGCGTTTATAATAAATCATGACCCACGCACGAGCCGTGTGAACTGGCCCTAAATACCTCCCAAAATACTTCCTCCGTTATACCCATTACAATGGAGGCACCTGGCCAAGAGGGCCTTAATAACAGCAATGTATCATCAACCCGACCGCAGCTACACCGAATTCTAATTACCAGTTACCAACACAACTGGCAATTCTTAACGACAGTCAACTGTTTCTATTTTCCCACCTCACTTAGTCGCTTTTCTAATGCATTAACTATTTATATAGAACAAAAGATTGCGCAATATAAAGTATTGAAGATCCGGAACGAAGTAAGAGGTGGTCTGGTGGTCTTAATCTATGCGCCGGAGCAGCTGTCGCCGGTGCAAGCCTAATGGTGGTGATTTGGCTAAGTACGCTCATATCCGGAGGTGACGAGAACATATTGTTTGTCTCGCCGAGATTGTATGGGTAATTAACTGTGACCACATAGCTGTAAAGCAGTTGATACTGATTGTGTTGAGGCCTCAGAAGCATTTTAATTTTAATGTTCTTACATGTGTCAATTATTTTAAAGAAATACTAAACGCATATTGTGCTGAGCAATGCATTAATTGTCTTTGATTTCACTACATGAGAAAGATAAAATAGTACTACTGTATTCAACTCATTGACAATATTTAGGTTTCCAGGCTATTTGCAGCAATTTAAGTTTAAAACTTATATCTAAGTGTCATAAAATGGTTGCTAGACATCGCCAACAGTATAGCATAACCTATTTTACCTTAGTCACTTAGGCATCTGCGAGAGCCACACGGCAAACTGTTATGTAATCCACTTACCAAATACTAGCATCGTCCTTGTAAATTCCTGTTGGACTGATGTCAAAGGTGCTCATCTCACAGGCATTATTAATTGTTATCAAACAATTCGTATTAGCAAGAAAGACATGACCAGTAAACGTTGTTCCATTGCCAGGATTCAGGATTAAAATGATAAAAAAGCTTAAAGTTTTCGAACATAACCTCTTCAAGGTCACACGACGAGGTCACCGCGCGTGACGTCACACGACGCGTGCCCGGCGCCCGCGCAGTGAAAGTGTTTCGGGCGGCCTTCACCTGGTGGAACACTTCTCGATCAGGTTGGAGCGATAACTCACCGACGGCCGGTGGTAGGACGTGTGACATGTTTCGACAGGTTGGGTGCTTCTGAGGTCGAGTGGCCCAGGGTAATTACTAATTACCCTTATAGGGTAAAGTTTAAAAAATAAGCCCTTCAGATAAATTACCAAAAAACATTATACACCTATTTTTTATTTTATTTCATAAACAAGAAAATTACGAGGATGCAGTGCTCTGAAGATTCCGGTGACGTCACTATGCAGTAGAATTTTTACCACGGCGTAACGGCACCAGCCCCCACTGATCTATTTGTCGATGTTAAACTATTTGATTTGACAAGTGCCATAAATATAAGGCCTAGCCAAAAGAACGAGAGTAAGACAACTGGGTCACATCGAATGCTGATTACAATCCAACAAACAATAACACTAATTAGCCGCGTACTGACCGACCGAGCCGCTTCGCGAGGCAAGCGCATGAAGCATGCTTTTGTTCCACATAAGGCTCATATTCGCACTAAAAATCGCTCATAACCTCGTGGCAGCTCTGTCAGTGAGGACTGGGCTATAATTAATATTAATATCATTGGACAGTTTACACCAATCACCTAGTCCCAAATTAGGCAATTTAATACCTGTGCTATGGTTAGGTGCTACATAACGGATAAACTTACTTAAATAGATAAACATCCAAGACTACAGAGCAAACATTCGTATCATGCTAACATCTGCCTGACCGGGAATCGAACTCGGGACCCTAAGCTTGACAGTCAGGTAATCTGCTGACGACTGAGCTATCCAGCCATCTGCTGACCTTTTTTTGGGCGGTAGGAAAATGCTTTGCGCATACCGCCACGTCTTGGGGACGACGCGACTCCTCACAGGGAGGCATACCCACTAAAAACCCACCGGTGGTTCCTGCCCGCCAGATTAGTAGGCGTCGGGGGTCCCTAGGGATGTGGGCTAGGGCTCTAAATAATTGCAAAAAAGAACAGAGACGTTGGACGAAGTAACGCATGATACTTGTAATGTAGAAATGAGTGAAGAAAATAAAAAATGGTGGAACACATTAAAGGCGAAAGGCATCAGCTGACCTGACCGGACATAATATCACTGACGTTGGCATGTTTAATAATAACTAAAATAATTAGACATAACCTAGTAGCCAGAATTATCCACCAGCAACTTGCTCTTCAATACGGCCTTGTAGAATCTGAAGTGCCGTATTACAAATACACACCGACGCCAGTTCTTGAGAATGGTCGTGCCACGCTCTACTGGGATCGATCTATTATCACGGACAGGACTATTGTTGCCAATAAGCCTGATATCGTGATAATAGACCGATCACAGCGTCGTGCAGTGCTCGTCGACATCACCATCCCCCATGACGAGAACCTCGTGAAGGCCGAGAAGGACAAACTCAGCAAGTACCTTGACTTGGCTCACGAGGTGACCGACATGTGGGATGTGGATTCGACGATCATTGTACCGATAGTCGTCACAGCAAACGGTCTCATAGCGAAGAGTCTCGACCACCATCTTAGGAGACTCTCGCTAGACGGTTGGCTCAAGGGTCTGATACAGAAGGCAGTACTCCTTGACACGGCGCGCATCGTCAGGAGGTTCCTCACTCTGCAGCCCTAACCGCCGGTAGCTTGGGCCTTGCTCCGCTGCCGACGGCATTCTAGATTAGGTTTTTTATAGTGTGTTTGTTTTTTGTAAGTGCATTTTGTATTTTATTTTTTATATTCATATTGTAAAAATCCTAATCTAAGAAAATAAATGTATACTGACTAAAATAATTACTTAAAACTACTTATACTGTACCATAACATATATGTAGTTCAAAAACTAATCGCTCATCAAATAGAGAAATTTCCTATGGACGATATTGTTATGTCAGTATCAATTTCCGTTCGCCATCTATTTGCCTTTCGCCTTTAATGTGTTCCATTATTTTTTATTTTCTTCACTCATTTCTAAATTAGGAGAATCACATGTTACTTCGTCCAACGTCTCCGTTCTTTTTTGCAATTATTTACCAGGAATATTAGACGATGGGGCGTGATTAGAGAGAAAAATGGCCATAAAGAGGATATTGTCACCAGGATAGAGAATGGAACGTTGCGTTGGTTTAGGCATGTGGAGAAAATGAATGAGACAAGAGATTGCAAGCAAGCAAGCATATTGATGAGGCTATGTTCTGAAGAGAGGCCAAATTAGAAGTATCCGAAATCGTCGAACATATATGTCGAGAGGTATGAATGTAAAAGATGCGAGAGAAGTATGTCAGAATATAGAGAGCTATTTAGTTTGTACGCTTCGCTAAAAACGAAGTGAAATTACGCGAAGCTAATATCTGAACGCCACTAGTGATATTAGTAAAAGGAGAAGAGGATTCGGATAGTTACATTGTACGTAGTTACATTGTATAGTTACATTCTGGAGCTGCTGATTTCGCTCAACTTCATTAATGGCACAAGTAAGACTAAAGTGTGTCTCCGATACACCGAACGGCCTTCGCCTATTGCCACAGATTGCCGAACTGGTTATGACATAACGTTGTTTATTAATAAGCCTCATCGCGAATGCAACGTGTTATTATGCGCGCTGTCGCAAGTGTCGTCCGCGTTCTCGGTGTTTCCCCAAATTTCAATCGGAAAAACCTTGGAGGGAAAGTTGAAACTTGTGGGCTTAAAGATCTCAACAGATTAGGTTTACATTTTCGTATAATATAAATCGACGTGGTCTACGATAAAGCACATGTGCTTGGAAAATTCCGATTCACACCACTGATTAAAAATGGCCACATTATAGTTTAAGTATTAAATGAATAAATCCAACCTGAATTCGTCCCGCGGCTTGGCACAGTACAGTCACTAACATAATTATCTACCACGCTGGAGTGTGCAAAAATATCTGACACGTCCTATTGCCTCTAATAGGTATTATTACTATCACTAGGTAGGATAGCCGTAGCAGATATTAATGCAGCCTTATTATATGAGTATGTGCGAAATTTTACTTCCACAAGTGACCGCTAGTGTCGTAAAATTGTCCATACAAATGGCATACGCCGTCGCTGGCAAGTACGGTCTCTGTATAACCACGGAAATGATAATTGCTTCCTTTGGGCTATACCAAGTTCCCACGTGGGCCCAGTGCAAATCCGAAACTTCACAAACAACATTGGATTCATTCGTCGCCGTAAATTCGCACTGAATTGTTTCCTTACGATGTTTACCCGCATCGAATCCTTCATGGCAAACACGATGACGATGAGGAAATTAATGGTCACAATCGCAAAATTTTTAATACAAGAATATGCATCGAATGCATTGGTACTGTTGTACTCATGTACAATTATTAAGGAAAATCTACTTGATTTAAAAATTGTACAGTTTTAACGTAGTTAAGTTCAGAAAAAATAGTAACCCATCTTCAAGGAGAAATAGAACAAAAAAAATATTATGACAATTATGAGAATGTCAATTGTGAGAGTGCCAATGAGACCTAAATATTACGACACAAACAATGATCTATTCATTCAGCCTATGATTGTCAATTACGATTGCAATTGTTTAAGCTGTTACACGTACAAACAAGAATACCTACATCCGTTATTATGAAAGTTATTTACAATTTAAGTACGTATATTCTAGTCTGAACTTTGTTGTTTTACAGAACAGTAACTCTATTTTCAAACGGGATAGGGCAGAGGACACCAAATGTTACATAGTCAAGACCATCACTATTCCACGTTTCGTAACCATCTCTAGCGTATTTTTAGGTTTTAAGTAAAAAAGGTACACTAGCTAAAAAAGCTGTATGAGTATAGCAGGCAAATACTTGCTGAAAGTTAAATAAAGCTAAGATCATTTCATCTAATTTGTATGTTTCAAACCGCTTCTTAATTTTCTTAGTAAGTACTGAATTTTCCTTCAAATAAATAATCTATGGTCACGAATCGAATCCATCCGTAAACAATAAAATCGATTAGGCGCGGGCCTGTCGATTCTATGCAGTAGTGTCCGACCGAAGGTACAATTTTGGCCGAAGCCGAAGCCGAAGCCGATTATACGGCTTTCATGAAAACCTTCGGCCGAAGCCGAAGCCGAAGCCGAAGGTGTGTTGACCTAAAGAAATGAGAGAATTTGCTAATAGTAAAAAACCGGCAGTATATTTTCCGCAGTTTTGGCTTAGAAATCAAGTGTGTTTATGTTGTTATGTTATGTGTTGTCAGTTATTTATAAGATTAACTGCAACCAATGCGATCGGGTTGGCGAAACGCTGTTCTGCTAAGCGCTGCGCACTATCCGTCTCGCTCTGGCATCGTTCGTTCAACTTCAAATCACAATTTGCAAACCTTCGGCTTCGGCCAAAGCTTCGGCCAAATTTTGGCCGAAGCCGAAGGTTTGGCCGAAGGTGGATTTTTTGGCCGAAGGTGGCCGAAGCCGAAGCCGAAGCCGAAGCTTCGGTCGGACACTACTATGCAGGTATAATTTTTGTTTTATTTGTTACGCAACTCGAGCAATCCAAAAGGAATTGAAGATTCATCGTTTTTGTTTCAAAATTAGGTCGAATATTTTTCATTAAAACTACTACAACGAGATTTATGTATCTAAGTATTACCTACGTAGGATTACTGATAATACGAATAGGACTAACTTAAATTCACCTATAAATCTAAATAGGTTAAGGTTGTGTTTTAGGGGACAGGCTAGCAACCTGTCAATATTAGGTATATCTCCTAACTTAACACCTAAAACATATGCCAAATCTTTTGTCTAAGACGCGTTCATGTTCTCTTCCAACCCATCAGGAAAAGCAGACGAGATGCAAGTGTGTCTCCAAACGCAACAAGTGAGAATCGTAGTAAATCTCACTTTGGTTTCGAACACATGTTGACAATGATCGATAACCGTGCCATTGTACGCTTGGGACGTTACAAAATTCAATAAGAAAAATCAATTTTATGGCGGCCGGCCACGTCTATAAATGGACAAGCCGAGCGACACCACCGAACTATTGTCACGATGAAGACATGCTCACGATCCGAAGTGATTTCTCTATACTATCTGTCAGCACCATTGTATCTCTCTACGGGAGTTCTTGCGTATCGAATAATGGAAACGTTTACGAATTTACGAAAAATTTACATTCGTAAAGGAAATGTATGGCAAAATTTGCATAAAGCATAAACACGGTAAAGGCTTGGGATCTGATGTAATGGTTAATTGTAAAAGAATGTAATGTTGTTGTGTAAATTATACAACTCATTGTTTGCCTGTAAGACGAAGTATTAGAGCGGTATTGCTTTGTTAAATTAATGAGCACCCGCTGTTACTACATTTTATGATTGACTAATTAGGATTTAGAAAAAAGCATGATTTGGTAATCTCTTCGAAAAGGTGCATTTCACTTAAAATAAATGAAGATGAATGTATGAATATTTTTGTAACAATTTTTGTTTCAGCCATGTTTTATAAAAAAACTAACCTGGTTGCTTGTAAGCCTATCGATTTGACTGTCTAATGAAAGGCAGATGTAAGGAGTGCATTGTTGACATCAGATGGATGACACCCGAATATAGTTGCAATTGATTCATTATCTATCTTATCAGATCCAAACAAACACATGATTCTAACAAATAATTATTAGTCCAGACAAATTATACACGGTAGTAGAACTCGAGTACCAAATAGAAACAATATCAACTATTAGAAGGCAAATTTTTACAGCTTATTAATATTGAAAAATCTTAAGTTCTCCGATCAAAATCCGTAAGGCGTACAAGTCTTGTCCCCGTAAACAACGGCTCGTGTTATGGTTATATAACAGCGAAATAAAGCACATAGATTTAACTAAATTACGGGCACGCTCTGATAACCGCACCTGACAAAGATGCCAAATTGCCCAAATAACCTAGATTATACGATTTTATTGTTTCCGACAAATATTTCCCTTTTATGATAATAACTTCTATGAACTTGTTGGTAAATATTGCAACTACATCCCGCGTAGCGTTCAATGGACGCCCTTAACGCACTCGGTTCTTACGACAAGAATGTGGCTTTAGAAAGGTAGGAATATAAATGTTTTTATTGACCAATGTACTAGTAAAACACTAGGGAAGTGAAATTTACATAACATTGAGGCCTTCTACATCCTATTTCACTAGCGGTAGCACCTCGTTCGAGGCTTAGACGAAGGACTGGGCGCGTAAGCAGCTCGTAAGTATTTTGCTCCGTACCGCGTGGGTAATAAGTAATATCGATAGGAAATCAGCTTCCTAATAGCATTCAGAACACTTTCACGATCTCGGGGTAATGTCTAGAATTAGATCATATCTTCCGCTGCTAGGAAATGGACCATTCACTGTTTCGTACGGCACAATGAATGTATAGAAAGTACAAGTATTAGCCGCGAGCTGATATTTTGCGACCGCCAATACGTTAAAATGTTGTCTAAACGAGATGTGATTAGCATTTTTTGCGTTGAATATGAGTTTAAAAGTATTCAACTATCAAAATGACATTAATGTAGTCGTAATACGGATAATGATATTTACGATGGGAATGTAGAATGCAAGTTACATAACTTAACAGTTGCTAGTTAATAACTTCGATGACTGAAATATTTTTCATTTGTAAGACTGTCTAGTTTCACATTTTGTGCATTGAGTATAAATATTTCATAGATTTAACGACTGTCAAATCAAAAGTATCAAGTAAATTATTCCAAGTTTCACGACGAAAATAATAAGGTACATGTTTCCCAGTACAGAGTTATCTAAGCCTAAAGACATTTCGAACAAAAGAAAACTAAGTACCCATGTGTTTTATTAGTGATTGGAAACTTTTACTTTCAATGTCTAAGTACAGAAAACACTTACAATTGACGACCCATCACCGTCTTTTGTTCAAGCCGCATCAATTTATTTCCTTACCTGTAAAAAACAAAAAGTTATATTAGTTTCATTGTGTAAAATTGTAAATGCTATATCCTATGGTTTCTTTTTAATGACGTAAACAATCATTATCCTCGTGTCCTTCTCCCTTTGTTCAGAAAAAAATTACATGCAATAATTAACAAACAATACGTCACATTCCAGGTTCGAAGGACCAGCAGCCTCATCATCAGCAGCCAACCTGATGAGGTCTAACATGCTTGTGCCCCGTAGGCAACCACCATCTACCTACAAACCAAGGCGAAGAAGCAAACCGCCAGACAAGTACAGGACGACATAACACTAAAGCACCTATAGGACATACCAAGTAGAACTGCAGATCACAATGGGTGTACAGGTTCTTTTAGCGTCAACAGCATTGAAGACAGTCAGTGTGACTGGGCTGTGGTTGATTCCGCTCTTGCTGGGAGCACTAACGTATCATAATTACAATTCATATGACCCTGAGTCGAAGGTTATGGACAAGGAGCCAAGAAGGGAGTACGATTTCGTCGTGGTCGGCGGAGGATCCGCCGGGGCAGTGGTCGCCAACCGGCTGTCGGAGATAAAGCAATGGAGCACACTTTTACTGGAATCCGGTAAGTGCAAAGCCATAAACGTGACGTTAATGGAAGCGTGCCGTAAAAAGAATAATGAAATAAGAAAAGTAATCAAAGATAAGCTGTTTTTGTAGCATTTATCCGGAAGTAAATGTTAACAAAACAATATTCTGTACACATTGCAGAATCTTTTTAACCGACTTCAAAAAAGGAGGAGGTTATTTACTTCCTATCCCTACAGCATTGGGAGATCGCTAATGATTCTATGGTCGTACCTACTTACTATTTTTAAATTTCTTTAAATGTTCCTTATACATAACAAAATTAATAAATTGTAAACAAACAAACAACCCCGTGTGGTGCCGGGTTAGAATAGCACCTCCCCCTTTCTTCCCGTGGGTGTCGTAAAAGTCGACTCTGGGAAAGGGTTAGTGTATTGTGGGCGATGGGCTAGCAACCTGTCACCGCAATATCACGTTTAACCATCTGGTTACCCTGAATTAGCTAGACGTGGCACTGGATTTTTGAATCCATGTGCTCTGCCTACCCCTCATGGGAATACAGGCGTGAGTATATGTATGTATGTATGTAAACAAAGCAATAACAATTTTAGTGAAATATATTTTCTTTGATGCGTTGATGTCTTTTTAAGTGCAAAATGTGCTGAACATTCAGTAGCTTTTAAATCAGGGGTTCCTAACCTTTTCTTGCTTGCGGGCCATTTTAATATTATTTTGCTAACAGGGACCGTAAAGTAGGGATAATAAAAACAAACATTGGCCTCTCTCACATACTGTCCGACGAATAACGGCTGATGGATTTAAAGTTACTGACGGATTGCGGTTGTTAACCATTGGTTTAATTAAAAAACCAACATTAATTAAAAATTCAAAAACCCCCGACAAGCCCCAACTCGATGGGTTTACTGAACGTGTAACATTCTTATCACACCTAACAAATGACCTGATGACCTTGAAGACCTGAACCGATTTCCACTAAACATAGCTAAGAACACTCTCGACAGATTATAACTTTCAAACAAAAAAAAACCGCAATAAAATCGGATCATCCGTTTGGAAGCTACGATGCCACTGACAGACGCATACACATTTACACACAAACACAGACACGTCAAACTTATAACACCCCGTCGTTTTTGCGTCGGGGGTTAAAAAAAAACTTCGATAGCGATCACAACAAATACGTCTTCATTTAGAAATGTAGCCTCTCCTTGATAACCAATCAAGTTCTAAAGAAGATGGCATGGTCGTTTCGCCAACTAAAAAACTTGCTTAAAATTCCAGGTCCAGATGAAAATGAGATCACGGACGTGCCGTCACTGGCGGGCTACCTGCAGCTGACGAAGCTGGACTGGCAGTACAAGACCGAGCCCACCAGCTACGCCTGCCTCGGCTTCAAGAAGCGCCGCTGCAGCTGGCCCAGAGGAAAGGTAAGTAAATTAACATTAAAAATTGGAGTTAATATATACCTAAGTTTCATCAAAGACATCAGTGGTCACCTCCCAAAATATTGTCAAAGCAGCACCATAGTATATACAAGATACATTACTATGATTACTCAAAAGATCGATAAGCTCGTCGCAAGCGGCGCCCTCTATTGTTAGCCACTTGTATCACGTAGCGCGCTCTGCGAGTCAAGTAACGTCTTGTAGCGAATCTTACGCTTTCGCTACAAGGTCCTTCGAAAGTTATCCTCATTGATTCTCTGCTTGATACAGAAAGTAACCGCTAGATGGCGTTAAAGTTGATAAAGAATTGAACGCTAATGTTTCGTTTTAATTATTTCAGGTGCTCGGAGGTTCCAGTGTCCTGAACTACATGATCTATGTACGAGGCAATCGATACGACTTCGATCAATGGGAACAAACCGGGAACCCTGGATGGGGATACCGAGATGTTTTGAAGTACTTCATTAAATCTGAAGATAACAGGAATCCCTACCTAGCTAAGAGCCAGTACCACGGGCGAGGGGGCTACTTGACCGTCCAAGAAGCCCCCTGGAGGACGCCGTTAGTTGCAGCCTTTGTTGAAGCCGGGGTCGAAATAGGTTACGAAAACAGAGACATAAATGGGGAACACCAAACCGGATTCATGATAGCTCAGGGTACAATTCGACGCGGCTCTCGCTGCAGTACAGCCAAAGCATTCCTACGACCTGTGAGGACGCGAAGAAACCTAGACGTGTCCTTGAATTCTCAGGCCACGAGGATTTTGATCAACCCAGTCACAATGAAAGCGTACGGAGTTGAATACGTCAAACATGGCATGAAAAGAGTAGTGTACGCGAGAAAGGAAGTAATACTGTCGGCTGGCGCTATTAACAGCCCTCAACTGCTGATGCTATCTGGGATAGGTCCTAAGGATCACTTGCAAGACGTCGGTATCAAAGTTCTGAAAGATTTGCCAGTCGGTGAAAATTTACAAGACCACGTCGGTGTTGGGGGTTTAACATTTCTAGTCGACAAGCCTGTGGCTATTGTGCAGAACCGTTTCCAGGCGTTTCCCGTTACGATGAATTACGTAGTCAACGAACGTGGTCCCATGACGACCCTAGGAGGATTAGAAGGCATCGCTTTCGTGAATACAAAGTATGCGAACAGTTCTGGCCTGTGGCCCGATATTCAATTCCACATGGCACCGGCGTCGTTCTCGTCTGACAACGGGCAAATCGTAAGGAAAATTCTGGGTTTGACCGACGAGATCTACAATACTGTTTACAAGCCAATAGCCAATAAGGATGCCTGGACCATAATGCCTTTATTGCTGCGCCCAAACACACGGGGCTACGTTCGCTTAAGGAGTTCTAATCCTTTCCATTATCCAATAATGAATCCGCGCTACCACGAAGACCCTCTGGACGTGGCTCGCCTCGTCGAAGGAATCAAAATAGCTGTTCAAGTGGCCAACGCGTCCCCCTTCAAACAGTTCGGGAACAGAATGTATATGAAGCCGTTGCCGACTTGTAAGCACTTAAAATTCATGTCCGACGAGTACATCGAGTGTCAAGTGAGGCATATTTCCATGACGATATACCATCAGTCGGGTACCGCAAAGATGGGTCCTTCTTGGGACCCTGAAGCGGTAGTAGACCCCAGATTAAGAGTGTATGGTGTAGAAGGCTTAAGAGTCATAGATGCTAGTGTAATGCCAACCATAGTAAGTGGTAATACGAACGCAGCAGTCATCATGATAGGAGAGAAAGGTGCCGATATGATAAAGCAAGACTGGCTCAATAAAAAGCGATGACGTTAATGCTAGATAGGTATAGGTTTTTTAATATACTCAGTTACCAGCCGAAAAGGATTTTACTTGTTGTTGATACAAAAAATCCGTTTATGAAATTATTTAAATGTAGTCGCTGTTTTTATGTAAACATCAACGCGGACGTAATGTAAAAGATGGGAAAACATACACACTTGTCACTTCACGTCGAATTAAGACTCTTTTCTCAGTCAACTCTTTGTTATTTTTTTATTTAAGTTCTTATTTCTCATATTTTTAATATTTAATTTAAGTTAAATTTGTATTGATAAGAAATTCTAAAGATAGTACTTTAGTCTAGGTCACATCGTAGCATAATTCCTATGGTTGTATCCAATGGATACGATAGTGGATACTATCTATTAACGGTATTAGGTACCGGTGTGACGTCGGCTAATTTAGAAGATGAAATTATTCTAGACCAAAAATTAATGTGTAAATACATTTTAAATTCAGTTGTAAAGCTTTACGCGTATGTATAAGTATAGATATTTCTAAATTAATAATTCTGTTCGGTGCGAAGATCATTAAACCTCACGGCAACCCCTTCATTTTAAAAATTCCGTAAATGTTACATATCATAGAAAAAACTGAAATCATGTAGTATTAAGTATTGAGAACCTATTTTGTAATTGGAAATTTTAAATCTAACCTTACTGTCGTACATCTGTAACCATTTTACACATTTTACTAAATAATGTTGCCAATAAGTACCTAACTAGTTCCTTAAAAGTAGATTTAAGTTAGTTACTTCTTATGTTTTGTATGACATAAATGTTTAAAAATGTCAACTAATCAAAACGAACTATTTGCCTTACATTCCCATATTCCAATGAAAAAAATATTCACGGTAAAAGTATAATGGTTCAATGTACAAAGCAAAAGTAACTTCAGAAGACCAGGTAAGAAAAAATAATATCGCTTCAGAAATTTGCTAATCTTTCAATAGCATATTTGAATTGAACAGTAACTTCCAAAATGAAGAGATAGTGCCATAAGAGTTTTCTTACTTTAATTATTTCTTAAGTCTTTTTAATTTCACATTTAACACAATATTTTTAATTTCCAAAATGTTGATTTTTGCTTAGACTCTGAAGTATCAAATTAAACCGTGCCGGGTTTAGAACATCCCCTCTCCATTTCTTCCGTGAAAGTGGTAAGAGGCGATCAAGGAAATAGGTTTAAGTATAATTTAGGCGACGGGCTAGCAACCTGTCACAGATATACCTAACTCTTAACTAAAAACTAAAAAAATATGCTGGAAATGGCTATTAAACATACTTATGGTTTTACCTATGTCATGATAAGTAGTACCTTACGTACCCCACTTGGGAATGCAGACGTTATGTATGAATGAATGTATCAAAATAAGCTATCAAAAACATGAATTTGACTATTACGTTGAAAATTTTACGGATAACTCACGTTTATTAAATTTTCGTTTATTAAACTCGATTTAATAAACGTGAGTCATCCGTAAAATTAACAACATGAGTGAGTCTCACAGTAGTTTAATGTTCAAAGATTCTCGAATTTGTGATAGAATCATAACACGTCTACTATCTTTAATTCACGTCACTCAAACTCATCCCTTGTCGCCTAGCTGTAACCAAAATGATTGTGCTTATTCATATAAAAAAAATAGTCTCAAGTTTTGACTAATTTTATTCAACGTCATTCCGCTGAAAGTATATTGACTATTTAAATCATCAGACAGATAGTTTTAAGATATTCATTGTCGTTTATTTATACAAACTTAATTTACAAATATTACCAGTGAATTTAAAAAGACGTTATCTGTATATACTTTAAGGCTTGAGGCATAAGTTACTCTTATTTAATTAGTAATAATGTAAATACTGTACCATAGCTTCACTGTAAATGTAATGCTGTTACTGTTTTTGTACAATTAGAAATAATAAAAGTGTTACCACATACACCGTCTTTTATTTTAATTCCCAAAAAATACAAAAAGTACCTAAGTTCTACAAAGTTGATAGAAATACTAAATTTCAATTATAGGTCATATTTGTTGTTTAAATAGTGGATATTCATATTATTTAAAACATAAAATTATCGTGAGATTTCATTTCGAATACACCTCACGTCTTTATATCAAGATGAGCTACCAACATGCTTCGGGACAATTTTAGTGCTAAATTAAATTGTATATTCTATGAAACGGAAATAAGATTTCCGAACGATTTTAATCCAAGTTTTACTTCGGTTTTTATTTCATATTATCGCAATTTATTACAAAAGAAGAACTAATAAAGACAATAGCTTGTATATTTACTGTGGCTTTTATCATTTTGACGCTAAATTAACATTGTACAATGTACAGTCAGCGTCTGATACATGGTTACACTTTGGTACTTTGTCACTGTGATCGCAGTGACAATTTCATGCGAGAGTTCAAATATGAGGTTAATTAGAAAAGGTACTAAAGTGTATACATGTATCAGACGCTGACTGTACATCAGTTACCTATTGATTGGCCTCAGTTTGATCTTGACCGTGAAAGGTCAGTGAGGCGACCGATCAATAAGCACGGCCGCAAGGATATCCTGCTGACCTATCTAAGCTACAAAGTCTAACGGAAAGTTCTTTAGATCGATTCAGCCAAACGATAATTTAATTTAGTCTCACAATAAGTCATATAATGTTTTAAACTGTCGTTTTAACGGTTGCTGTATCGCGGCCGAAACGTCAATTTAACTTAAATAAATAAAATCGTGATTAAGTCCCTTCACAATAAGTCACTCTTTATTCAGAAGTCAATAATTTTTTCATACGAAACTTAAAGACTTAATTATATTCTCGTTTGCTAGAATCGACCCTAAAGCCCATCAGCTAGCATGAAGACCGACGCAAATACAATCAAAATCAACATGTTAAAAGGTTGATCGTCTAACAAAGAAACATAAACGCAAGTAGGTACATATAAGTATATATTTTGCTTAATCACATCAAGCAGTAAAAAGTACGACTTTAAACCCGGAGCTTGTATGAATGGAATTTAACAAGCTTCCAGTAGCAGCAAACGTCTCTCAAAAAAAACTTAGTAATTACTTGTGTGTTGAAAGTAAAGAAAAACCATAGCTTAATGTAGCTTATTCAGTGAACACGCAGTTACAACAGTCAACACAAAGTTTCTAAGTAAGTACATATAAGGATATGTTTGAATATTTTAATACTCAGAAGTTAAGTCTTCATCCTGTCCTTGTCTATAAAAGTGTCCTTGAGGAAAAACTGGTCAGAATATCACCAACGCGTGTTCGAATCAATAAAAGAAAAGAGACACCTGCCGTTAATATCTTCGTATCACCGCGAAGGAATGTTAACGTTTTATAAGTCATCACGGAAAATATCTACGAGATACTGGGCTTTCTACCGCCACAATTAGCATTGCAATTTATATGGATTATGGGTAAACCACTATGTAAACATGTCAATTAAAGCTTAAGGTCCGCGTGAGTAAGCAATGTGATTCACATAGTCTTCTGGTTAGAAACTTTTAACACTTGTCTTGTCATTGGGCTCTACATCTAGCCTTGCCGAAGTGTCAAATCCTCTTTTGGGGTTTTACAATTTTTTATAATGTACGCCCTGTTGTTATGGATGTTTGTACATATCTTATTTGATCGATACTATCGGGAAAGCTTTGTTTTGAAATTTTCTTTTGTTCTGAAATTTTCCTTGCAAACAGGTAAACGGGGTGACATGGAGGTGATTTTAATGATGGAGCCACACATTCCCGTGTAAACGTGATTTCTAAACAAATGTTCTTCGTAGAAGCTGGTGGCAGCGAACAGATATTCATGCAAGGGCGGATCCAGAAGGAGAACACAGGGACATATCCTTGTTTTCCATTTTTGGTCCTTCTGTCGTCCCTGGCCTACTGTACGTCCTCTATTTTGATAAACTTTTTTGCAAAAATATTTTTCCGCAGATAAACACTCAATAGAGCAAAGAGAACAACAAACTAAAATATGCAGTCACTCAAATCTTTAACTGTCAATCATTACTACTTTAAAACCTAGACATGTGAAAATTGGCAGCTAGTATCACAAGGTAAAATGAATGAAATAACATTTATTAAATCGTGTAATTGTAAATTTTTACAGAAGATTGTCTTTTTTAGATCCATCTGCCCTCATTTATCAAATTATCATCTGGCAACCCTATGTGATGGCCAGCATGCTGTAATCACCGCCAATTAGGACTAAGTATAGGTATCAAATTTTCCAGCAAATTTTCCAGCAAATTTTCCAGTAATTCCAACTGTAATTAGACTCATAGGATATAAGTAGAATGAGAGTTAGGTAACATAACTGCTACAAGTAAAGTGACAGTGTAGTCCACTTAAAGTTAACACAGGGTAAAATACTGTCAACAGTGTCGCTGTCGGATATATATCACATTGGACAAGGAATATTATTTATTAGCCTTGGTCCTGTGACATCAATCAAGTAAAGTAACGTCAAGTATGCTCGATATGCTCTACATCCCTTTCGGTGCCTCCATTTTTTTCCAGATATCAAGGTGATTTTTTGCATTGATATAACTTACGCAAGCCTTCGTGTGCGTCATATTATTATTATGTAAATTAATAATTATTGCTAATTATAAATGAGTTTTTTATGAATACGAGGAAGTGGAATCAGCGGCATCGGCAGTAAACACCAGCAAAGCGTAGCAGATGTTATTTGTTACTAAGAGCTAATTTTTCAATCACCAGGTAAAACATATCTGTCCGATAAATGTTGGCTGTCACTTTTCTTTCATATGACGCGAAAAAAGTATAGCAACAATTTCAACTGGCAGATAAATTTATCTGCTGATTGAACAATCGGCCCTAAGAAAAATCAACCCAAAACCTAAGCACAACACGCACGCATTTACCCCTGAAACGTTTTCGAAAGTCGCCACTAATTACGCAGGGCGAGGTCTTCATTTAAACACCAAGTTATCTCAATGCTGCGATACCGATAAGGACGGACAGATAGAATATGTTATTGTATAACCATTACAAAACGTACGTGACCCCGCGCGAAGGGCGGCGCTTACGTGACAGGTGACAGCAAGAGCAGGAACAATCAACTGATAGACCTGTTTAATTTAATGACAATGTCGATTTTCCTCAACCGAATTCGTAAACTGAAAGAACCTCGACAATGTCGGTCGCCTATAATTGGCTTGAACTCAAAACATAGCAGAAACTTGACCTCATAAATGTTCGCTTCGGCTCTTTGTAAAAAGAGAGGTACAATGAGAACAACGACAATACGATATACCAACAAGTGGCCTGAAATTTGATAGATTTTTTATTCCACTCTCCAGATTTAGATACGGAATTTAAATATTACTTTATATTATTCGAATATACGTCTACTCAGAATTTAGTGCTACCTGAGAATTAGTTAAACGTGTGTGTATGATTTAAGAATGTTTACAACGGGTTAATTCCTCGCTCAGATGACTGTAAGATAAACAAAATAATAAACAAAATGAAATACTAAATTATTCTTGCAGAAGTTTAACCTTTACTTGCGTCATCGTCTCATCGTCAAAAATCGTCATTTCGTATATTTATTGAAAGATAACTTTCAGAAAATTAATTTTAATTACTGTTCCCGCATTGTTAACGTTTCAGTCTTGTCCATATTAGTATATCATTAAACTGCAGGTACAGTCACCGAAACCAATATCTGACACAACAGAGCTACATAAAAAAATAAAAATGGTTTTATTCTCTGACGTAACAAACGTCTTTAACTTCCAGGAGTTTGACGTCTAGCTGTCAAATTTTCGATACAGACAGCAAATTTTGGCGCCTCGATGTAGTGCTAGTCGGTGAATTTAGTTTTTCTACTTATGTTAGAGAATTAACACCAATATGACTCTGTTAATATTAGAAATGGTAGCACGTGTCACATAATTTTGCACACTCCGCTGTGGATGATACGAGTACTAATGTGCTAGTGACTGTACTTCGACCGCTATGAATAACATGAAGCGCGATGAAAAATGTGAAGGACTTGTGTGTGTGTGATTCATGCGCCAGTGTGAGTTACTCGAATGTTAAGGACATAGCACAACCTATAACATAACCTTATGTGTCTAAACGCTAACGAAGCACCTTGACACAACATTGCCTTTGAAAAGATAGTAGGAATCAATATTTTTATTTTTGACTGTAATTTGAAATGCCTAAATTTAAAACAACAATCGAGTCCCGAATCGAGAGACCGAAAATGTTAAAAGCAGGCTTGTAACACTAAAAGAAAGAATGTATTACAGCTAAAATTTTACCTAAGCGTGGTAAATATCAATGTTTGAAAATAAAAGCAGACGCTTATCCATTTCGCCTTTCAAGCGTCGATATTTACCTAAGGGTTTCGTAAAACCGTTTCTAAAACCTAAACAAATAATTTTACGGCTGTATAAGTAACGCAGAATGAATTCAAGGTTACTGTTAAAAAAAAAAACAGGAAAATTAGAGTTCATTAAATGTAAAATTTGCAAACTATCACGTACGTAGATAAACTTTATCCGCTCGCTCAGGGGCATCAGTTGAATACTTAAACTGTCTTCAGTGACGGCATGTCCAACAAAACGATGAACAAAATAAAAACTTGTACCAGTGGTTCAGAAGTGTAAAGATCTTCATGGGTTATGCGTGATGATAGAGAATGTAATGTGGATGTGCGGAAAACTTACCAAAGTAACGTTGAAATTAATGAATGGATGACACTACCGTGAACGTGGATGAAGCGAAAGAGGTATTACTCTACCATTCTGGGAAAGAGGGGTGATGGTATGAATGTATGTATGAAACTATCGTGAGACTATCTAATAGTGACAGTGATAGGTGACTCGAATTAACTATACTTTAAATTTCCACAAAGTGACAGCGCGTAGTGAACCGGTTTGAAGGACAACGAATATTAAACAAAAAGTGGAGCTAAATAACCTGGACTTTAAGTATAATAACATAAAGTTTAATTTTAATTTTTAGCTTCAATATTTTGACAAATCTTACTGAGGAACCACCTTTATGGTAACAAATAACTTTTAATAATGATAGTTAATTTCAATATTCTAATAGTGTCAGTGATAAGTAGCAAGTGAGTTATAAAAAAAAACTATTTACTGTACAAAAATTAAGGAATTAGAAAAAAATAAAAACAGAGGCGGGGCAAATAAACATTAACTAACTTCGACGTTACTTCTGAAGTTATGGGCATTTTGCAAGCGAAATGTACAGTCACGAACCGGGATTGTTGAGCCACTTGCCACTGTTCGCAATTTAGACGTGTAATCAATGACCGATGTGACCGACTAGATGTCAGCTATTGGATTAGTACTACACGACCAAGTTACAAACATAGCACACGGCGTATTTTATACGCGCGCACGACGCGCGTATTAAGAACGCGCGTCTTCGGCGCCGTAGACGCTGATTGTTGCGTTTGCATTGATGATATAAAAGCGCGCGCATGAAGCGCGTATACGCGCGTTTGACGCGATACAAACGCGCGTACAAAGGAGCGGCGTAGGGATAGAGAGGGACGGGGCGTTTCTTCCATCTTTTATGTATTACCAATTTTTTAAACGTTGTATGATAATGACCACTCAATCTTTTTTCACTCGTAAATGGGTCTATCCAATAGATTCGGTTTTTTTTACGTTTTTTTTTTCTTTTTAAAAGAAGTACTAAAGCCAGCGTAAGTAGTGTTGTCTGAACCGACGCCATTGTACAACTGGGAGGAATCTCTGATCGAAACGCAAAGGCTACGAGCAACTACGGCGCGTATACGAGCAACTACGGCGCGTATACGCGCAGTATAGGCGCGTTTCACGATGACCCCGTGTGCTTAGGTTAGAAGGTTGCGTTCGAATTTCGTTTGAAGCGCGTATACGCGCGTCATCTGCGCGTCGACTGCGCGTTTTAAATACGCCGTCTGCTATGGCCCTAAGCGGCTCAACAATCCCTGTTCGCGATGGTACCTCTAGAGTCAAAGCCAGGGACTTGATCCTGTGAGAAATTTCATAATAATATTCAGCACTGTTTTGTTAGTTAATGTTGCCGGATAACAAACTATTAATCAGAGAAATCCTGTGCTTGGAGTCTAATTGTATTGAACTTTATTGTTTATTTCCTTTTTTTATAAAGGTTTTGGCGACCAGGATTTTATACTAGTAACTTTAAATGAAAATGTTTTAGTGAACTTTACGAAACCGGTATAACAGCTTGCTTACAGCAAAAGTTTAGTGACCTCCGTATCCGTATATTTACACCTTGGACAACACATATCTAGAACTCTGTTGCATTCAGTATTTGCATGACTTGTAAAAAAAACGACAGAAGCAACACAGAAGATAATACAATACAGTAGCAGATATAAGATGGCAGAGGGTCTATGTCACAAGGATTTAAGTATTTTGCTTACAGACTTCAGAAATCAATTGGTTCGACCGTACCTATACTCCGTTGTGTTTAAGATTAAACTTTTAACGGACAAAATTTGAATTTTTCTCAGTAATCCACAGGTAGGTACTGGAAATCGATTGCGATAACACTTATTACTGTCAAAACAAACGGTATCATTATGTGGGTTCAGTCAAAAATGTGTGAAGAGAAGATTTGACCGTTACAAATCTAATGTTACATGAAACGGAGTATACTTACCGACTTACCGCTAATAATGTATGCACAACAAACGTGATCAAGAATAGTCTGAATGCCACTAATTTGTATTGCAAGCTGCGGCAACAGGGCACGAGGCCGGCTCAGCTCATTATCCTACTATACAGGCAGCACTATTGTCTAACGCACGAAAAATCGACATCGTTTTAATTTGACAGTTGAAACCAAAAATCGCTTTGTAATTGAAACTAACACAGAAACTGTCCATGTAGATTTTTCATGCGTTATTTAGACAATAGCGCTGCTGATCTCAGACTGAATCCACTGTTTTTTTTAACAATGAATGAGCGGACCCGAATAATAGTTTTAAGATTTAAGGTTCTCTTTTTTAGGGTTTTGAATGAACCCTTACGGTATGACAGGTTCTGACTTCAGTCTGTTTGTCCAGCACAGACGTAACAGGCGTACGTTGCAGCTGACCATCTAAAAAATTACAATTATGTTTGCCAAAATATTTCGAAAGTGTATCCCCCCGTCCTGCCAGTCATACGTCTCTATACATACACATATTCGTATATTACCTACTTCTAAATGCTTTTCAATAAAGTTGAACATTAGTTGAGTTAACATATTTTACTATTAATATGTAACTGTACTGTAACTGTTAGTATTCAGTCTCATTGTTATGTTTTGTGTAATGAATTTCAGATGACACATAATAATTATTAAATTACGAATAAATGAGTATACCTAATAATTATATAATTTTTAATTAACACCGACATTTTATTTATTACCGGAAAAACTCTTTGTTTCCATTAAAGGATATCTTTATACATACTGGTTTGGCTGCATACATCCGACAACGACAATGTCTACGTAATTGGAAATACGCGATACAGTAACTATCGCGATCCCAAGGTCTGCGAGATATCAATCAAGTTACCATGTTGTCCGCAGAATGCGGGCCGTAGGGGAGCGCGATGGCCGACGCGCCTGGCCTCGTGGGCGTATGGTCTTCGATGCACACCGGGGCAACAGCCGACTTGGCATGGCAAGGCGCTGTAACGCGCGCGAGTTGGACTGTACCTCCCACCGTCTAACTAGAGACGTCACACACCAGGTCTGCGAGATATCAATCAAGTTACCGTTTTGTCCGCAGAATTCCGGCTGTAGGGGCGTGCGCCTGGCCGATGCTTCTGGCCTCGTGGGCGTATGGTCTTCGGTGCACACCAGGGCAACAGCCGACTTGGCATGGCAAGGCGCTGTAATGCGCGCGAGTTAGACTGTACCTCCCACCGTCTAACTAGAGACGTCACACACCAGGTCTGCGAGATATCAATAAAGTTACCGTGTTGTCCGCAGAAGGCTGGCCGTAGGGGCGTGCGCGATGGCCGATACTTCTGGCCTCGTGGGCGTATGGTCTTCGGTGCACACCAAGGCAACAGCATGGCAAGGTGCTGACTTGCGCGCGAGTTAGACTGTACCTCCCACCGTCTTACTAGAGACGTCACACACCAGGTCGGCGAGATATCAATCAAGTTACCGTGTTGTCCGCAGAAGGCCGGCTGTTGGGGCGTGCGCCTGGCCGATGCTTCTGGCCTCGTGGGCGTATGGTCTTCGGTGTACACCAGGGCAACATGGCAAGGTGCTGACTTGCGCGCGAGTTAGACTATACCTGTCAACAACTAGAGTCGTCACACAAGAACAGTTGAGTCTATCTCGCGCGCATCGTTTCGAGTGTTGCCATACTTGCAATGCTTAACCCACAGGAGAGACTACCGTCATCAGCTAATGGGTATCCAAGGTAAGTTGATAGTGATAACCGAGATGGACGAAGAATGCTGAATTGATTTAAAATAATCGCGTGATTTCTGATTTTCAGTTATTTATTTAAGTTACCTTTAGTGAACTTTCTTGTAGGTACAAACTACATTGCTGTGATTTTTTTGGGGTCGATGCCAGTCATGGAGTTTGAGATTAAGGGAAGTTACTTCCTCTAAATGTGATTATCTATAGGTTCAAACTGAACACCTAACTGTCATAACGAATATAACGATGATTCAATTTTATTTTTATTTTATTCGGCCCCGTGTGGTGCCGGGTTAGAATAGCACCTCCCCCTTTCTTCCCGTGGGTGTCGTAAGAGTCGACTTTGGGAAAGGGTTAGTGTATTGTGGGCGATGGGCTAGCAACCTGTCACCGCAATATCACGTTTTACCATCTGGTTATCCTGAATTTGCTAGACGTGGCGCTGGATTTTCGAATCCATGTGCTCTGCCTACCCCTCATGGGAATACAGGCGTGAGAATATGTATGTATGTATGTATGTCAATTTTATTTATTTATTTATTTACACACTCTAAGCTTCTTTTTAACACATTCACGACCAAGCCTAAAATCAAAACATCTGCGCGGAACTAATTAGTCTATAGCTAGTACAAAATGAACCCGGCTACCGGGTTCTCGGTATCTCGCGAATGTTTTGAAGAACCCGGGAGCCGGGTCTTTGGTTCTGAATGTGTTAAGGAAAGCAGTTCATTTATGACTTATGACCCTAACCTAATCGGATTTAGTCTTTCTGGTAAAACCTTATATTTTAATATCACTAGTCAAGTGGTAGCTGAAAGAGTTAGAACCTTAGTCACCACGCAGGTCTAGTCTTTGAAGATTAAGAACTTCACACGCTCAGTCAAGTTGCATCACAGAAGTGTGCCGGTTTCCTTCACAAAAATTACAATTACAATCTCACCTAATACCCACAGCTGGGCAGAGGCTTTCGAGAACTTCCGGCCCAACTTTGTCTTCATCATCATCATCATCAGCCTATATACGTCCCACTGCTGGGCACAGGCCTCCTCTCAGTATGAGAGGGCTTGGGCTATAGTTCCCACGCGGGCCCAGTGCGGATTGGGAACTTCACCCATACATACATATATACATATTCTCACGCCTGTAATCCCAAGAGGGTTAGGCAGAGCACATGAATTCAAAAATCCAGTGCCACGTTTAGCAATGTCAACTTCACACACAACGTTGAATTACTTCGTCGCTGTGTGTAGTTTTCCTCACGATGTTTTTCCTTCACCGAAATAGTTCGTGGTAAATATCAAATTCAATATAGCACATAAATTCCGAAAAATTCAGAGGTGCAAGCCCGGGGTTTGAACCCACGACCCTCTGCTTGAGAGCCCACAGTCGAACCGCTGGGCTTTCACGGCTATTTGTCACTTCGTAACTTTGTCTTATATGCATGTATCTTAGCTTAAAAAAAATACGATACGTCCCTCGAATGCATGAACCTTTGCTTGACAGGCCACAGGTTAAACCGAACTAAGCAAACAATACGCGTTGTCGTTTTGTTTTTACACATCTTACTTATTTTTAACTTGTATTTTCCTGTTATTGATTAAACAATTTTCAGTAATCCGATATTTTCCTATAAAATTAAATAAATGTTTCTCTCTATCTTTGACTTAAAATCATACTGAAAAAATTTACACCCTTGTAAAATATACATACATACATACATATTCTCACTGACTTCCCAAGAGGGGTAGGCAGAGCACATGAATTCGAAAATCCAGTGTCACGTTTAGCAATTTCAGGGTTACCAGATGGTCAAACGTCAAACGTGATATTGCAGTGACAGGTTGCTAGCCCATCGCCCACAATACACTAACCCTTTCCCAGAGTCGACTCTTTCGACACCCACGGGAAGAAAGGGGCCTCCTATTCTAATCCGGCACCACACGAGATAAAATATATGCTTGTAAATATAATACTTGCTCAAAATCCTTCAAAAACCGATCCCAATAACCATCGCTGGTAACTGGCCGACTAGTGATAAAAAAATTAGAGATCGCCAGGGCTATTCTGTAAGGCACTAAAAATCAACATCGGTTTCATGGAGCAAAGCGATCTAGATCTCAAGCGTGGCCGTTAAGTGCTTTCGAGTAAAAAACTGGATTACGATAGTGAGAGCATCTTTAGAGCTTACGCAAAACCAATTTTTAGTCAATCATTCGTTCAATTTAAATGTCAAAACACAAATATGGGTATGGGCTTCGGTTGTTGTCGTTACGTGATACCAAATGATTCAACCGTCAAATTGAAACTGATGTTGATTTTTATTTCGTTAAACAATAACCCTTTAGATCTTTATGATCATGACACTTTCTATATTTAATAGGGCCAAACAGGAGGTACATAGATTGAATATAGGGCCCGGCCGTTACCCATGGAAAGGGCCCTTGACCTTCGTAGTACAATACGTGGAGTGAATCCAGCCCAGCCCAGCAGGAGTACTTCCACAAGGATGTATTACACGATACGACAGAACTCGAATACACAAACGATGGTTCCGTGTGGGGTAGAGTTAGATATCACCTCTCCATCTCTTAAGCGGATGTCGTGTCGCAAGAGGCGAGTCTGGAAGGTTTAAGTGCTAGTTTAGGCGACAGGCTAGCAATGTGTCACTATTAAATCGCTCTGTTTTTTATGCTTACTTAAAACTATGCTAACGTGAAATGCTCTGCTTCCATGCTCTGCCTACCCCATTTATATGTATGTATGTACAGATTATATCTATCCATCGAACTTAAAATAACAAACCTCTACATTCCTCCCAAGGATACCTATAGATTAAGGTATATTTTAAATGAAAGGCTAGCAACCAGTCACTGTAGTACCTCTAAACTTAAAACAAAACGTGAAATTGTCTATGTAGCGTTTTTGTGCTCTGCCTACCCCATTTGGGAAAACAGACGTGATGTATGTCGTCACCATCGTAGAACAACGTCGGATTTACAAAATTGCAAAATCGGGTTTTATTCATAAATACATTTAAATAGTAACGCTT
>BHDV01006734.1:505766-516198 GCA_005406045.1 Adoxophyes honmai
AATCCGGACTTCTATCTTTACGTCTGCAAAATTTCAAAGCAATCGTTTCAGTAGTTACGGCGTGAAAGCGGAACAAACAAACAAACTAAGTAAGGATTTCACGCAAGAATATCCACCAATATTTATTATGTTTAAGTAGTTCATACATCAATCAGAATAACACACGCACGTACTATTCCAAGTCGGTACTAATCGTACGTAGACGAAGTCGCGGATAGAAGCTAGTGTTACATAATTATGATAATGTGAACATGCGGTTTCGCCGAATTGTAGATTTCGTTCTTCCCAATGTCTTTCGCACAAGGTTATGAATATCTAAGGTCATGACATTGTCAGTATCAAAAACCTGAATTAATTGTCACTTTAGTACCAGATTAAGTACCCTAACCAACTTAGGGCGGATTGAACCAACCGCGAATTACTTACATACATACATACATCACGCATGTATTCCCAAGTGGGGTAGGCGGAGCACACAAAACGCTACGCAGACTATTTCACGTTCCGTGGCCACGTCTATTATATATTTTTAGGTTTTAAGCTGTCAGGTATAATAGTGACAATTAAGTATGTAGCTAGACTATCGCCTAAAACTTAGTAGCCTTTTAGAACACGGAACTCTACGGAATCACTCTTTATTCGCGAGTACGTATATTTTCATATGAAAAAACTAGGTAAGAGTGACTTATTCCAAGATTAAATTATATTTACGTTTAAGTTAAATCGGCCCTTAAAAATTAAAATATCCTCACATACATACATAATCTCACGCCTGTATTCCCAAGAGGGGTAGGCAGAGCACATGAATTCAAAAATCCAGTGCCACGTTTAGCAAATTCGGGGTAACCAGATGGTTAAACGTGATAATTGCAGTGACAGGTTGCTAGCCCATCGCCCACAATACACTAACCCTTTCCCAGAGTCGACTCTTACGACACCCACGGGAAGAAAGGGGGAGGTACTATTCTAACCCGGCACCACACGGCAATATCCTCCTTGTCATTTACTTACCATTAAGCGGACTTAATCACTTTGTTTTCCATTTTTAATGCCATTTTTACACACGGTTATGAAGCAATTAAAGCCGTATTAAAAAAAAAGTAACGTGATTAAGTCCCACTTAATCATACAAACATATTTAATACATCTTACTCTATTCCCTGCCCCCGCAGAGACAACAGGGTGTCATTCGTATCAAACGATTTTTTTGGACTTTTGTGAAATTTATAGTAAGTAAGTGATATAAATAAGAAGAATACAATACGTTTATAACCTCTAAACTCCCACACATGTTTGGCGTATACATTTTCACGATTGGTAGCGCGGCGCGGAGACAAAAGGCGTAGGAATTTACCATGCAGCCAACAGTGAAAAACATGCCTAACTCAGAAAAAACTTAAATGTCTAAAATTGTTGTTGAAAATTAAAAAATTATTTCACAAAATTCTAAATTCAATTATCAGGTGATTAACTGAAGAGTAAATAATAGTACATTGAGAAACGAGGGGAGTAAGTGGAAATTTTCTAACGAGAGTCTGTTAGTCTTTTATGATATGAGTTTGTAATTTTCTTTACTGTCCGTGTTACACACAATGATTTTCATCACATTTGCGAGGAAAAACTAAAAATTAAAGAAAATGCATGACATCACGCCATCGCGCCGCGCCATTCCGCTTGCGCTGTCACTGCTGTCAGTGCGTTTAGGTCTATTGTCACTTTTTTTAATCATATACCACAGACAAGAACTATGTTTCGTACAGAATGCGAATGGTCATACAGCCAGATTCTGCCAAAAAGGTTCAAACAAATTTACAAAAAATGCATATTAAAAACGCGTTGATATACATCAAAGTATTAAATTAATACAGTTTCATAATGCATACATTAATTTTGAATTTAAAAATTGGCCCTTAAGTTTTAATAGCAGAATTTTTATTTTTATATTTGTAACCTCCTTAGTCTGAACTAACGAACCTATACTACCTTTTGCAAATTTTAAAAGTAAACTTTCCCTCCCTAGGGATGTTAAAATAATTCCCGCGTTTACTATTTAGGCCTTTTTCCTTAAGGATACGCGCTTGTAATAACACCATTGACGAGCAAGTGTGATGAAAAGTAATTAAGCAGGTAAAGAACCTTTTTGGTTGTATGCATGAGACATTGAACCAATCAATAAATTAATTAATAACAACATTAAAAAAATCTGAACTTCTAAGATTTCTAAGTTTATTTACGACGGAAAAGGTTGAACGAACTCAAATCAAAACCAGGGGTCGAAAGCATTCGCATAAAGTAACTTTTCATAAGTAGGGTTGAGTAGTCTCGCCGGCTTAGCGCGTCAAAGCGCAAGTCGTCACGCGTGAACTAGACTATACATGTCACTGTCTAACTAGTGACGTCAGAAAACGACAAGTAATACGCCCTATGTATCTACGGGTAGTGTGAGTACTAAGCTTACTCGTTAACTTGGAGAGCAGAAATCAAAACGTAGTTAACTCTGTGAGCCGGCGGTTTTGCCAAAAGAAAAGGCCAAGGGCAGGGTCTCGGCGGCATCGCGATATAACTTCACGATCACTCCGCACAGGGGCAGTGAACAGTGAAGCCGCAGGACGCAGGACGCGAGTGAACCAGTGACGTGCTGTGATCAATGATTGGATGATGTCGATAAAAAATAAACACGTAAGTGTACATGCATTAACATCACGGGCGTATTCCCAAAGCCAGAACACGCGAAATTAAATACGTGGTTTACGTTTTCGAGTCACTTTTTAGCAATTTAAGTCAGTGTCTAAAGTGTTTTCTACCGGTGTAGTGAGTTAGTACTTACTGTAATTTTTTATTGTGACTGGTTGCACTTGATAGGATGATCACATTGCACCAAGCGACGACTAACGCTATGTGAGCTACTGTGACTTTTTCTTCATCAAAAATGACAAAATCAGTTGTACTAATAATAACCTAAGACCTAAACCGTAAATTTTACAGACGCGTACTGTTATAGTTGGTCCCACTGTCCAATACAACGACAATGTAGCTTACCGCAGTTTGGAAAATGACAGATAATGTCTCATACATCATTTTAGTACATATCTGTAATAAACTAAACCGTCGATATATTGAATACAGTGACGTGCCTGTCAATCTACTTAGATTTTCTCAATCGCTTGCTGAAATATTAACGAATCATTAGTAAAAACTGATGTGAACTGAAGCGGTTAAGATTCGTTTAGTGAAATGAACTCCTGCTTAGGTTGTTCGAATCAGGTCTGTAGTTGATTTGTCATTTTAGAAATTCTCAATAAAATAAAATTAACAAGAAAGTGACGTTCCAATTTTATTAATGAGAAAAAACAGATGCATTAAACTAAATTAAGGAAATACTAATGCAATAAATATTCATAATTAATGATTGAAGTTTTGTTAATTAATAGTTACAAATTACTTTTGTAATGTAGTTTCATTTAATAAATATGTACATAAATTACGATATTTTTCGACAATATTCGTACAAACACTACGTTATAATCAGTGATCGGATGTAGGATGCAATTTCCCGGGGTTTAGGTCCGTAGAATTAAGATGGATATGACTTACAACCCCGTGACTTTTTTGATATTTTATTATTATTACAAAAAGTAAACAATTACCCATGATCAACCTCTTTTATTAAATGAAATGACCACTTGAAATAAGCAATAGATAACGTCTTGACTGATATTGTCATTCAAATTGAGCCCTCCGTATCAAATCCTCAACATTATCGACAAATAATAATAATTTCATTACAAATATCCATTACTTAGACAATTCTAGTGTTTTTTAAGCGTGCAAATATTAAATGACGCTTTTTTTAAATTTTAGCCCACTATCCAAAATCCCGGGAAATCCGGAGGCACATCCACGATAAGCATAACGTTTAAGGTCGTTCACCCTAAATTCCATCCTAGATCCGATCACTGGTTATAATTATAATGGTTCATACATAACTTACTGATTCTTATTTTAAACATCGAAACTGATACAAATTGTGATAGATTAGTAGAAAAATATGCAAGTAGTCTAGAAAACATCTAAAACCGGACAGAATTTTGATCCAGACGGGATTTTGAACATAAAACTACCGTGAGTCTTACACAGATAAAAAATTTAAATAAAACTGTCTAACTAACTTAGACAGCATTTTATGCAACATACAGTTTTCCTCCTACTTTAAGCGGTTCGTAAAAAAATAGATCTTTCTTTATGTCAATGACACAGGCAGAGGATCGCCGAATTAACATTTTAAGTCCTTAGGTTTTGGCAAACCTGTTACACATTCATTACCTGGGACAGACACAATGGATCCGCTTTGTGGAGACGATCTATTGTTGTTCCTAACTGATAACTTTTTCCTTCCCTAAATTAAAATTGGCTGTAAACTTTACCTTGACGTTTAGGCCACAATACAGCGGTCGTGGGCACGAATCAGGAACTCAAGAGTACACGTCAAATTTGTTTCAGAAAATTTACCGATGACCCCTGTTTATAAAACTACAAACAACACGTTAAAGGCGGAATAATCTCTGGAAACCTTTGTGGAATATTCTTCATTTACATTAGCGAGTAAAATGGAAAAATTTGCTCTACCTAGACTAAGCATCAAAAATAAGTACTATACGCTCTTACATCGGCGACATAAGTTCGTGGTACATATTTTTGACAAGTTCGTAGGTACCTATCGACAATTTATTTTTGCACTTGACCATGCAGTCAAACCAATTGATATCAAACCCTCCGCAAAACGTCAGAATAAACGCAATAAACATTTCCTTTGCCAGGCAATGAAATGTCACAATGACTTTCTCTGTAAATAGGAACATTGTGTTGTGTACATTAATAAATTGGTTAAAGGGTGGGAACCAATTTCTACGTAGATTACCTATAGGAGTTTTGGAGGCATTTAAAGATGAATGAGGCTTTTAAAACAAAAGACGAATTAAGGTTCACACTCGTGGAAGATATAACGAAAAATCTAGAGAAAATATTAAATACTTATGCCAGCCAAGTTACTCATCTTTATTGCTTCCGTCAATTCATTCAAGTCATGTATGCACGTCAATTTCAAGCACTGAGATTGCTATCGTTTCCCAGAAGGCGACTTGGTCTAGGCAAGTTACATATCTATAATAACAAAGGATATTATTAAAAGTTTAACTCTTGTAAATCAATTCTATAAGATACGAGTAGGAAAAAACCGTTTAGGAAAAAACACATTCACAATTAGTAAAGGTTCCTAAAGACTTCGTTTTTTTTGGATGCCATTGAAGTTGAACGTTTTATCACAATTTTTAATTATCACATTGATAAGACGCTCGTTTAGCCAACAAAGTAGTTAATATCTTACACCAGATAGGTCAGCTGTCGGCAGATAACTTTAAGTAGTGTTTGGATATTATTGAACTTAAATATTGTTCACAAATTTGCACTAAATATGTTCCAATGGTGAGCATGACCTTCCTCTCAGTACAAGAGGGTGCTGAAATTCCAACGCGTGTCCAGAGAATAGGGGGGAGGAGGTGGCTGTGTGCAAAATACCTCACGATGTTTTCCTTCACCAAAAATTCGTGGAATGCTTTCCGATTCGCACTCACCCGTTTTTTTAATTTTTTAATTTAGTTTCCGAAAGAAAGAAGAAATTAAAGTTCTCAAAAGTAAAGGGATTAACACAGTCGGTGTTTTTTTACATAACTAATCTTAGTTATCTTTTTTTAGAACTCTTTTCAAGAGTCTCACGTTATAGAGTTACGATCTTGTACTTTTTTTGTGACGCAGTATGTTTTTTTATAAACAAGGCTCTGATGCTATTAACACAACTCAAAAATACAGTACATTATGTCTGCATGTTATGTAAATTTGAGACAAGTACTTGACACAACATAACATGAATTAAACAGTGAACTTGAGGGTATTGTACGTTTTAAGTTACATGTTTCTGACGAGGAAAAAACAATAGTAAATATATTCAACTACTTGCAATATTTAAAACTTTGATTTGAATCCTTGCATTGTTCTAAATACTGGAATATATCCATATATTAGTCACCTTCATGTACGCGATAAGCTAATAAAGTGTAGATTAATCATTTTTTGGAACACTTCGGTATTATAGTTCGACTTGATCGATGATTTCATCAAAAAGCGCGCGAGTTGGGTTGAAAATGATTTGAAGTTCAAAACACTTCTATGTAAAATCTAGAAGACATCTTCGATGATTAGACCTGACATCAGCGAGTTAATACAACACCGCTTCTTTAACGTTAACTTCATATGTACGTTTTTTGGACACCAAATATGAAATACAGACGCAAGGACATACAAAACGTCAATCTGTCACAATTTATGACGAGGAACAATATTTTGAGACTTGTTTTGACTGCAACATGACATTGGTGACAACGGATATCTACAATATGTACACCTGACTTAAGTTCATGGGTGTCATGCAGATATTTTAGTATTGTAATCTATCAATTTCCACAATGTTTATTATTCAGCTTTAATCAACCATAACTAAAACTGCAGGATATTTTTCTTTAAATAAGACAACAGATCACACACAACTCGTGATCTACAATTCTACATAAACAGATAGGCCAATGCTACACGGCTGCTGCCGCCGCATGCAGCACGCAAGGCGACCAATCGCGTGTGCGGACGGTGTTGTTGACTGGTTGCTTGATGACCGGCAGCGCGGTGATTGGTCGGTTCCGCGCGCTGTGTACGCCGCCGGCAGCGGCGGTATGGCATTGGCCATAGATACATCGTATAAATCTAACGCTCATCCTAGGCGGTTCTGTTAAAAATTCTAAACACATCCGACACTTAAGAAACAGACACGATCAGTAGTAAACAACCGATACGCACACGCTCTGAATAAAGGCCATGGGTTGACCACTCATAGTCGAATCCAACCTGCATTTTCCTTTACACAGGCGAACAGGATACAGTGCCAATAGACGTGATTCAATCAGTTATGTTCAGGCTCGCACGGGTGTGATTGTGGTCGAAATCAAGCCTTAATTTAAAAAACCGCATTCTACCTACTCAGGAAGATAAGGGGAGTCCTCGTGATAGATGAACTTATGTCTGGTCAGTGACCTCCGAACGCGAATTTAAATTTTAATGGCCCGCTTGACTGTATAGTTTTATGACAACTCGTTTGCCGAGGAAGATAACTTTTTTGGAGTCAAAAAATAATTTGCGACGAAACATGCGCACTAGTTTCATTTATTAAATAGTATTTACTGTCAAGACCATATTATGAGCACTGTAATTGCCAGGTGCTTTTTAAAAATCTATCTATATTACGTTTCGTGTGCTCTGCCTATGAGTGTGTGTACTTATATACATTTATCGCACCTGTATTCTCATAAACATATACCTTAACCTATTTTCATTGTAGCTTCTTTCGACATCTATGGCATAATTACCACATCTATGGCATTATATTTAACACACGAATTCATGCATGTGCATTCCTCTGAAATGTAAGTTTCACTTAAGTCATATTTCCCGGATGTAGGTACCCTGACATTAGTCGCAAATCTGTAATCTAATCAAAAACTAAACAAAAAAATTAAACGTCAATTAAAATGGAGTCTTAATTGCGACGGCCCTCTCATTACCGCGTTGCTAATTTGCGTAAAGAAATAACAAACATGGAAGTCATATGAGTTTTAAATTTAAACCCGCACCAGTGGCCGCTGGTCTAACTATCAAATATAAAACGTAAGTAGACTTAATCCAATGTTCCATTATGAATTATGCATTATTTTAGTCAAACCAATCTGAGCACAGCAACTGACCAGGGTTGGATTTTGTACAATTAATAGACTATTTGTTAAATTAAAAACCTAAAAATGAAGCATCCATTTAACGTTGTGTGTGTACTGCCTAGCCCATTTGGGAACACAGGCGTGATGTTGTAGTCTTCTAAAATAGCACATCTAAATTTTAAGTCGAAAATTACCGTAAACCGGTGACGAAAAAAATCAGAAACTACGGGCGGACTATAGTTAAGGTGTTTAATGTACAAGACTTCGAAAAATTCCCTAAAATTTACACGTATCTCAATAGGTGAATATCAACCCAGAAAATTTTATTTTGTTTTTGATGGCGCATTTTTTGTACATTTTATCAGAGATAAAGTGATAATACTAAATCATTTCGTAAATAAATAGATTACGAATAAAATGGCAATACTAAATAGTATTAATTCTGTTAAAACATACAAAAAAATGCGCCACCAAAACTGAATAAAAAATTCTGGATATTCAATGAATTAAAAAAAACTACCAAAATCGATGCGTTTTTTTTTTCAAGTGACATAACATAATTCATAAATACATATAAAATCATTTTCTGGGAGACTAAATCCAACCCTGCAACTGATGTTCTATTGTTGTCCGTATGACCGTGTGGGTAAAGAGTTAATATGCATGCAAAGTCCGAAATCGGAAGCATTTGAGTACGTAGCGTACGCAGAAGACATTATTGTACCAATACAATGTGCGTACATACACACACGCTAGTGTCCACTGTCCACTATTTAATGTAATGCAAACAAATGCAATACTTTGTAAATTGGTGGATTTAGATTCTGGGCTCCAAAAAAATCTACCAAGCTTCGATTATTATTTTCCTTGATTCCATTGTTTCGTATAATTCTGCGGACAAAATTACAGACAGTTCTTTATAAGTTTTTTTTAAATTAAATACTATGTACTTCAAACCAGAATATTTTAAACACAAACTCACGCAAGTGTAGCCAACGAAATAAATAAACTCCTCACGCCATCAACTCAACTGTTTTATGTCCTTACCTGAAATAAGAAAACCACTTTTGAAAAACAATGTAATGACAAACCAATGATCGACATGCTGATTTGCATTTTTTACTTACTTTACTTACTAATAGTATAATATACACAAAAAATTCTATAAAGGATTGTCAAAAATACTTTCACTTTAACTTCTAGTACACCAAGTGTACACTGTTTAGGGTCGGTTAAACCAAACAAAAATATAAATAAGTCTTGGTATACCCGCTATAGTCACCCTACCCGCTTTTTTCATATAAAAAAAAATACTCGCGAGTAAAGAGCCACTAATTCCTATACTAATTTTTATTCCCATTTAGCAAGACAGACCGAGGATTTTACGTGACTTGTTTGGGTAATTCCATGATAAGATGTTTTATTCATTGTGTAGAGTTATATCAGCACCACATCATTAAAAACAATGAAAATTTTGAACGGGATTAGATCTGAATAAATGAATGAATTAAAAAAACTCACTCCTACCTACTTGATTCTTATGGAGAAAAAAATACTGGCAAGTAAAGTTACATTCTCGTTAGATTAAAGTGATCCTAGCCAGAATATCAACATCCAGCTCTAACTACAATATCGTGATACAACGAAAATGTGAAAAACCATATTTCACTCCAGCAGCACTATTGTCTAACGCACCAAACATCAACATTGTTTTAAATTTGACAGTTGAAAGCAAAAATCGCTTTGAAATTGAAACATTTCAAAGCAAATTGACACTGAAACTGTCAAATTAAAAACGATGTATATTTTTGGTACGTTAGACAATACCGCTGCAGTTTGACTTTGAATGGCAATCTATTATAATCCGTATCTAAGTGAACTGGCCCATGCCTTAAATGTTTCGTAAAACAACAAAAATAAAAAATCATAAAACCTTCATTGTTTTATAATCACGGTTTTAGTACAATTACTCGATGTCCTGATATTTCGGTCAATTCCGTAATATGTTGACTCCGGAATCCTCCTCTAGATTCACCGGCTTCAACTTCACTCGATCGCCATTGTATAATTTGTATTGCTCAGTGCGCGTGCGCCTCTTCAAGGACAAGGCTGGACGGAAAGATTAATCTTTCTACTCGAGTCGTGATATAGCGAATAAATTTAACCACATTATATTTCATTATATGTACTTACCGTTAGCGAGAGTAGCAGAACTCGTTTTGCTATTTTGCATAGGTGTATTTTTTTGCAAAGAATGAAATATGTTTGCGATACAAATCAGAATTTTGTAGGTAACCATAGTAAAACCTCACCAAGATGAAGAACATGGCTAAGATCAAGTCATTTGAACATTAAGATTATTTCTCACTCAAAAGATGCCATGAACGTTTGACTTTAATAAAATCTAGCTTCGTCTGCGATCCAGGAACTTAGCAAGTCTAAATTCCAAATTTAAATTTAAATTTATAATAGGAATTTAAAGTTTAAATCCTAGTTTCAATCGGTTCAAAGATAGTATCATTAAATAACAGACAGCCATAACACAACAAAGTTACTTTCGCATTTACCTACATATAAGGGGCCATCCATAAAGTATGTCACACTTTCAGGAGGGGGGG
>BHDV01006734.1:516207-574585 GCA_005406045.1 Adoxophyes honmai
GGGGGGGTCAGTGGTTTGTGACACTTGAGCAAAATTACTGTGGTCTAAAATTCCCAAATTTTGTGTGACGTACTTTATGGATGGCCCCTAATTAGTAAGGATGCAAGGATTAAGCGAAACCGGCCTAAACAATAAAACTAGTTCCTACAATCATATCTACAACTAACGTAACAATTACGAGTAACTTAAACTGTTGATTATCAAGTGATTGTAAAAATAATAAGTATGACGGTTTTCACAACACATCTCCGTGATAACAAAATTGTATAACAGATAACACTGCAATAGATAAAATAGTTTTTTTACGTCATCTACTTTGACGATATAATGCACAGTTTTTGTTGTATATTCAGAAATGCAGTTGTTCGTCGAGGTCCTCATGTAAGTAGGCTTAATTTTTATTATGCACGTCACGTGTTACGTCTGGATGGTCAAGGGAGGACCTTATTCGCTATCCGTATACCTAACGTAATGGATTATTAATAAAATGCTTCTCATTTACGTTAGTCTATACTATGAGAGTTGATTGTTGCCAATCGCATCATGATTGGCGCTGTCAATATGTTCAATGCAATTGACACGCAAATGCGATCAAGACTTTCTTGTGTCAACATTACCCTAAATGACTAAAGGCACTGTTACTTATTTTTGATCAACTATCCCTCCTTTGGGCACGAATCGTTGCCGAATGGGTTCCGAGGGATGGAGGAGCAGACCCAAGAGGAGATGGCGGGACGACCTGAATAATTTTCAGGACGATTAAAAAATATCTAATCATGCAGTTTGAGAATTATAGGCATTTTATCTATCTGTAACCATTTTTCGGTTTTTAGGTTTTTTTTTATTTTTGTTCATTTAATTTGGAACTATAACCCTAAATAAAATATCTGAATGTCAGTCAAAAATAATGACATATTTGCCCCAAGTTTCCTAGAATTAAGACCAATTTGTTAAAATATGAATTTAAAATTTTCAAAATTAGTCTTCTTTGAGAGGCCCTCATTAAAAAAATGTTCTAGATTGCCTTGGCAAGTGTTGGCCATGAGTAAGCGAGACAGATAGTGATGCCAATTTTACCAAAGTCAACAAAAATAAGTAAAATCAATAAAATCATGAAAAGTTGATGTCCTCAGCAGCTTGAGAAAATCGCTCACGCAGGTCGGCTAAACATGTCCAGCATCTCATCTCTCTCTTCATTTTGCTGTAAAATTAAGAACCTACCAAGAACTAGTCTCAATCAAAAACATTTTAACTGAGTAAAATGAGTTAGCAAAAATCGGGTAACCTGAGGTTTTTTAAGTATGAAATTAACAAGTATTGTATCATTTTAGATTCCTGATTAAATGCGCCAACTTTTGGTTACAATTTCACCATATTTCTAGGTTTTTCTTAAAATGCCCATAATTTTCAAACTGCATGGGATAGTTTTTTTTTTATCATATAGTTACATTCAATTCTGTCACCCCGTTTCGGCTTGACATTGGATTCTGGAACCAATGTATTACCTATGAACTCTACAAGCTTTTTCGATTATACATGAGTGTGTAGGTTGCACCATATTAGACTTTTCTATATTTTGACTTTGAAATTCGCAAAAGACTTCAATCAACTTCTACTTAATGACTCAGTAATCTCAACAACTTGCTGTATACCATACCAAACCATACCATTATAAATATCCAATACCGTTTGATAAACATGTTTACACACTCAACTACTTTGCTATTAATAATAAATGTTACATGCTAACTTTTTTAGCGCCCTGTCTATAAAAAGATATGTAAATAAATTATAAAATATGCAAGAAACTTTAATCATCGTAGAATAACAATTGAAATAAGGCCGTATACACATACTAGCGTAGGTGGTTTGTGACGTCAATGCGTTTGCTTTGTGAGAAGTAGCCGTGGAAATTCTTAAAGCAATGCTAGTAACCAGCAGCTAGTCAGTTAGCTTATTCAGTGAGAGCTAAATAAGATCGTACCCCCTCGTTAAATTAAATACCTATGGAAATTCAATTAAGCTATGGTAAGGTGGAAATGACATACGTCTAAGCTAGAATGTAAACCAGTGTTGCCAACATTTTTAATTAAAATTGATCTAACTGCCGTAAAAAATAAAATCTGGTAATTGCGGTATTTCGTATAATAATACCGCAATTACCAGATTTTATTTCTTGCGGCAGTTTCTATTCAAAAATACCGCAATGAGGCATATTTCCTGTAATATTTGACGAATCTCGTCAGTCTTGTCGCACAAGATTAAGCGTCGTTTAGGCGTGAGGTGTGCAGAATTCCGTACGGAATACATGCCCACAGACGTGCCCTATCTACTTAATATATGATCTGTGGTATCAAGTAGATAATTTTTAGATTCACCCCCGGTAAAACATATCATAGATTTTAAATGTATCGACAGCCACAATTCGATGCAAATTAAAAAAACCCAGTAAAGAGGAAGTAGTATCCAAAACGCGCAAAACAATGAGACTGCGTATAAAGCTCTTAACGAGATACTAACGAATGATCAAACGCCGTGAAACTTATGTCAAGGCACTGTATATTTCCACGTTCATGTAAAATTCCCACCAACTATGCAATTAAGGATCACTTAAACAAGGTCGGGCCATACCCGTTTATTAGGCATCACACGGGGAATGACGTCGAAACACTTAGTGCCACTGAGATGCCAATTTCAAATTAAACCTTACTATAATTGCACCTAGAGTCTTAATTGAAAGATAACAACAACAGACATTAAGCTGGTCTTATAGCTGAGTAGCTGACACTCAGCCAGGCGTATCTTAAACTTGCACTTGCATTCAGCACTTAATGAGTAGAAATTAGACACTGAGGATCGAGTAAACGCGTAATATATACGTTATAGTATCTAGATGTCCTCGAGGCCACTAGTTTCGAAATACTTGAAACCTTCATAGATTTTAATCTGGAAGCTATGAAACCCCTATAAGTAAATTTATTGTTGCCTTAGAATTGCTACGTTAGCAAACCTTCTTATGCCATATAAATGTGCCATACAAATCTTCTATAACTCCTTATCTTTTTCTTATTTTTTTTTTGTTTTGAATTTCAGATGAGGCTTCACCGCGCGCCAACTGCGGCGGCGCTATGGATTCTGTTCGCTACTCTAAGCGTCACAAAAACCCAGCTCATAAATCCCATATCATCTTTGGCTAATTTCTTGAACGAAGGTGGCCATCAGTATGACAATGAGCCGCCTGACCAACCCGACCTGCTCAGTGAATACGATTTCATCATCGTAGGAGCCGGAACGGCTGGCTGCGTCCTAGCCAACCGGCTCACCGAAATAAAGGAGTGGAAAATCTTGCTCGTAGAGGCGGGTGTCAACGAAAACTTCATAATGGACATTCCTTTGGTCGCCAATTACCTTCAATTCTCATCAGCCAACTGGAAGTACAAAACGAAGGCATCGACAAAGTACTGCGCTGGATTCGAAAACCGGCAATGTAACTGGCCTCGAGGCAAGGTGGTTGGAGGATCCAGCGTTTTAAATTATATGATTTACACCAGGGGAGCGCCGCAAGACTACGACAGCTGGCAGGCCATGGGCAACGACGGCTGGGGCTGGGACGACGTTCTCCCATATTTCAAAAAGATAGAAAACTTCAATATACGGTCTTCTGATGACCCAAAGTACCACGCACGTGGAGGATACCTAAACGTTGAACATGCTCCTTTCCGCACTTCAAAAGGCAAGGCGTGGGTCAAAGGAGCCCAAGAATATGGGTTTAAATACGGCGATTACAATGGAGCGACACCCGCCGCTGTGTCATTTTTACAGCTGTCGATGAAGAACGGAACTCGGCACAGCTCTAGTAGAGCCTACTTACACCCAATCAATGGCAGAAGGAACCTTCATTTGTCAAAAGCAAGTCTGGTAACTAAACTTATACTAGATGACAGCAAAACTAGAGTTATAGGTATAGAATTAGAAAAACACAACATAAGATATAAAATAAGGGCCAAAAAAGAAGTGATCCTATCAGCTGGAGCTCTGAATTCGCCGCAACTATTAATGTTATCAGGAATAGGACCGAGGAGCCATTTGGAATCTGTTAAAATACCTGTAGTGAAAGACCTGCCCGTTGGTTACAATTTGATGGACCATATCGCTGCTGGTGGGCTGCAATTCATAGTGCACCCACAAAATGTATCTTTATCGACGGAGTACATGTTTAATCACTTAGACGTTATTTTTAAATGGATGAGAACACACAAGGGCCCACTATCCATCCCGGGAGGTTGCGAAGCTCTTATTTTTATGGATTTACAAGATAAGTTCAACTCGAGTGGGTGGCCTGACATGGAGTTGCTATTTATTACGGGCGGATTGAACTCTGACCCAATGTTGCGTAGAAATTTCGGTTTTGACGACCAAATATTCACCGACACGTACAGTGCACTCGGGAAATCGGATACCTTCATGGTGTTTCCCATGCTTATGCGGCCAAAATCGAAAGGCAGGGTCATGTTGCAGAGCAGAAGCCCTAAAGCGCATCCCTTGTTAATCCCAAACTACTTTGACGATCCTGAAGATCTGCAGAAAATTGTGGAGGGCATCAAAGTCAGTATTCAGATAGCGAGACAGTCTGCGATGAAGAAAATAGGTTCGAGACTGTACGATGTTCCAATAGAAGAATGTTTGCAGTACGGGCCGTTCGGAAGTGACGCTTACTTTGCGTGTCAGGCTAGAATGTTTACGTTTACGATTTACCATCAAAGTGGAACTTGTAAAATGGGGAGGGAAGGAGATCCGACGGCAGTCGTCGACGCGAGGCTTAGGGTCCATGGGATCCAGGGCTTGAGGGTCATAGACGCCAGCGTGATGCCGGAGATCGTGTCAGGCCACACAAACGCTCCCGTTTTCATGATAGCAGAAAAGGGAGCAGACATGATAAAACAAGACTGGGGGAAGTTAAGGTGACCGTGACTTAGTATTAAATTTGTGTAGTGCATTTCAAATGTTAAGTTTTCAATAAAAATGTATTTTTACTAAAACCGACTTGCACCAGTCTTGGTTAAAGTTAAAACTAATCCGATATTAAAGTTGTGTCAAACGATCGGAATAAGAAGGTAACTATGTCATAGGGTTGATTAATCTTGGTGAATCTGGATGTTATACATTTTATTTATCACAAACGACATATACTTAAACAAAGTCGCCAACAGAGTAGATTTGTCTCCAGTAGGACTATGTATTTAATTATACACACGTGAAGTAATATGTAATACATATGTACAGACCGTAAATATTAATTTACTGCATAATAAAGGTGAATTCATTGCTCTCAGATGTAGCTGAAAGTAATTCGTTGTCCGTTTCCTCGTGTATTTAAGTAACTTATTAATTTAATTACAATTTTTAGTTAGTAATTTGACTAATTTTCATAATAAAATTACCAGATGAACATGAAAATGAACACCAAACAGCCTCATAAACATACGAGTGCGGAATTGTCCCCGCTAATGTTTTCTTTATTTATTTAAAATTATTTATTATGCAGTGAAAAATTAACAAAATAAAAAATATTCATCCAATTTTCTTCAATATGTTAAGGTTCATATTAGGCGACAGGCTAGCAACCTGTCACTATTATACCTGCCAACTCGAAACCTAAAAAAATATGCTAGAAGTGGCCACGAAGCGTAAAATGGTTCTGTCTATGTAGCGTTTCGTGTTCTCTGCCTACCCCGTTTGGGAATACAGGCGTGATGTGTGTATGTAATTTTCTTCTCGACTCTGAATTCACATGTAAACTTTTGTAATGAATTTTCTTTACGACGTGAATCGCTATGTATTTGTACAAGAATTAATGCACTCGATTGACCTAATGGGAAAAAGCTTTGTCGTGTGCTTTAATTCTGTAAAACATAGAGCTTCAAATTATAGACAAATGTAAGCTAGGTAGCACAATTGTATTGTTTGTCGTCCAAATGAAGAATACGGGGTTAAAAAAACGGTACCAGTGACTGATTAAAAAAATTAAAAAAAACCTTGTTTTATTTTTCCGAGTCATATCACCTGCGTACAATTGGTTTAGCGCAATCAAATTGGAACTATGCATTTTTCCGGGATTAAAATGTGTTATCTTGGGTTTCAACTTCCTGCATAGGCATCAAATTTGATCAAAATTGGAACAGTCGATTGCGCGTGCAAAAGTAACAAACACACACACACACACACAATACAAACTTTGGCCTTTATAATGTTAGTGTTGATCAAACCAAGTTAAATGACGAGCCTACTGACGCCTGTTGAGAATTTAACCGCAATATGTATTGTGTCCAGTGTGAAATTACATGACCAAAACAATAATAGCATCAAAAGTCAATGACACTTTGATTCAAAAAGAATACGCAATAATATTATAAATAACAAAGTAGGTAACTCTGTTTGTTTGTATGTTAGTTTTTCACTATTTACCTACGTAGGACCCATGGGATTGTGATAAAACAACTCTACTCAGAAGACGTTATGGGCAATAGCTAGTAATAAAATTTACAACCTGAGTACCATCTTGAAAAATACGGATAACTCGAGTTTAGCTCGACATGTTTTGGGCTAGTCCGTAGCCCATTATCTAGGAGCCTCGCATTTTTTCAAGATGAGCTAGTCTCACGACAGATTCACGTCCAAAGTTGCCTACGACAGATATTAGATCCGTTTTTGACCCATTTTTAATTTTTTTTTATTGGTCTAAATTAGTTCGTTGTCGTTGGTCAAAACGGTTTTAAACCTTAAGCGCCTGCCATATAGTTTCTCATGATTTCACAGTAGCTAATAACTTCCGAGCGAATAACTTATACGGAGCTGCAGTCAAGTAGGTAATTTGTTTGATACCTCTATCACTCTGAACCTTTTCACAAGATATATCATGATACTTGAACTAACTACCAATCAAGACTATAAGAAACTCATAGTGGAAAAAGCTTCATAGAGGCACAGAACTGAACAAGCCTAAGATTTTGTTTTGTACTTAATACAATAACACACATCTAAAATGATAGTTCTTTCAAATACGGAAGGTATAATGAAACGCAAACCAAACGTAAAACCCTGAACGCCTATTCAATTTCTACAGCATCGTCTAAAATCAAGTCAAATTTGCTTATTGCATATGATAGAGTATAATTTTTATAAAACTCCTACGAAAACATTAAAGCAATCAAGTGTTTATGACCAAATTCTTCATCTATTTATAATTCTCAGGCATTGATTTGCGGAAAAAGGTAAGGCAACTTTGGAAAATTCAATTTGAAAAATCACAAGAACCCGATGCGAGGACATTTGATAGCAACATTAAAAAAATAGTAATCAAAAGTGAGCAATACACAGAGGAAGCGACCGTGTTTTTGTTTTTACCCTTTATTTAGGGACAATTTTTTTAAAACGACTATTGGGCAAATTTATCGATCGGGTGTATGACAAATCGTTACGGACTATCGTTTATCGGCATTCGATTTATCTGCAGTCTGAAATGGCTAAGATATAATCATACGGAACGTAAGAAAATATAAACGAGCCCAAGGCTTATCGGCTTCAAAATATTTTTTATTCATCTATCTAGAATATGTAATTAGATTCCATCAACTCTAACTAGAAATGTCATTGTCGCAATAACATCTGTCAAATTTAGTATGTCCACAAACAACAAACAACATTGTTTACCACAAAATAGTTTTTATCAAATGTTTATTTATACAACTGTTTTTTTTTATTTAAATCTGATTATTTAATTTAAGTACTTGAATATCGTAAATGAAATCACTAATAAATTATGTATTTACGTCCGTTATTCCGTCAAATGTAGGTATAATATTATCCGTTCATGTTCATGCAACGTTTTATTTTAATGGCAACACAGTGATAAGGTTAATGGAATCTATTTAATATTAGTGTTTATATTTGCAAACTAGACACATTTTTTTGCTTGTCTTAATAATTTATCAAACATGGGTGAATGACCTCTTTGAAAAACTCTTATGAGACCATAAAAAATGTCAGTTGCGAAATCAGATGCAGGTTTTGAAGGTTTTTTTAGCGTTCCGTGTCCAAATATGAAAACAGGGCTTTATTACTAAGACTTCGATGTTTAACCGTCTCTCTGTCCGTCTATCATCAGGCTGTATCTCAAGAACCACGATGGCTAGACAGAAAAAAATCTCATGTCTTAACCAATTTGTAAAAACAATGTTATTTGATAATTACACTCTAAATTTTAGAGTCTAAAAGCAATTCATAAAAGAAGTTACAAAAATAATTATTATTATGGGCAGTATTTCATTGGTACTAGAGTCGTTTTAAAAAATGAGAAACAAAATAACAACAAAATAAAAACAAAATCGTGATCGCTTCCTTTGTGTTACGAAAATTCCCTATAGGTTGTATGGATGTATACATAGATGTAATCGTAACACAGAGCAATGGAATAAGTTATGTTGTAATAAAAACATGTCTTTTCAAAACGACACACTTTAGAATATAGCGCTATCTCTCGTCACTTGCTGTAACTTTGCAAGTTTCTAACCTGGTGACTGAACCCTTCGTGCACGAGTCAAACTCGCAATTGATCGGTTTGTGGACCTGCGCGACGGTGTTTGGAATGTTTTATAAGTCCAGTCTGCTTTTTGACCCCTCCAATATAATGAAAAAGTGTGTTTTCGTGTTTATTTATTTTATGTCCAATTAGCTAGTACACTTCGTTAATTATTTGAAATCACCGGAAGACCATCAAAAAGTGGTACCAGACAAGCTCTCCGTGGATGTTGAGGCAAATTAGTGTTGAATTAAAACAAGAGACAATGTTAAGCACAGATATGTAATACCGGTAGAGCCGGCTTGCAATGCACTTAATACCTTTCCATAACAGCCAGTTGTTATTGACATTGGCACCAATAAAGGCTGCGTAGGGCGCCGCGCTGACAGAATGCAGTTCGCTACCATCTGGGCCATGTTTATCAAACAGATAAACCAACCAGAAGCCTCTTACAAAGAAAGATGATCACAAACTAGGAGTGTTTTATTACAGGCACAAAATTAAGATGGTCCCCGAACTAATTAAGAATTCGCATCGTATTATAATTTGGCATAATAGTAAATTTAATATTATTTCGTCATGCTTTCAAGGCACTGATTGATATTCATCTTGATAAAACCTAGACAGATTTTAAATTTTCCATTAACGACGGTAAGGATTTCTTCTATAAAAATAACTATAATGGTTTTGCATACTAGCATTACGATGCAAAAGGAGTCCAGCATGCGGACGTTTATCTTGTAATTTCACGAAGTCCCTTTAAAAAATGCATGACTCCGACATCCTCAGTTAGCATTCTTCTTTTGGGATACTCCTTACAGAGAAGCAATCAGTTTGAAACAATAAAAAAACTAGTTTCTCTCTTAACTGTTCCTGCGCGGGTGCCGGCCTCCTAATGAATTGTAGAATCCAATAGTGCTGCCACTAACGAACGATATTAAATAGGCTGAAAGCAGAGCAGTCGACATGCAGGTCTGATAGCACTTGCGCGTAGCGCCTCTACGTCCGGTCGGTGTAAATTTAGGTCCACAAGCTCGCAACTTTTACATTTTATTTTGCCATACCGAAATTTTTCATTTGCCATCGGACCATCCTTGTGGATGGTACACATGTTCGAAAGTTCAAAAATTGTTTTGGTGATAAAAAAAAGTGGGAACATCGCAGGCGAAAAGGTTAGTTTTAAACCTGTTTTATAAAAAATATTAACTACAAGGCAGTGAAAAAAAATACGTATACCCTTTTCATCCGAAGCCCACAAATTCTTCATTTTTTCAATCAGATTCAAAGATTGTATGATAATCATAGTGAAATTAGGTTTTCCACGCGATTAGGGCAAAAAATTAATTCAACTAACTACTTAAAACACGTAGTTGTTAAAGTTTTTGTTCAAATATAAATGTAATTGCACCAGATGCTTAATTCCTTTCGAAAATATTACTAATTAATGAATAAATTAATTAATGAAATTAGCGGACACGAGTTAGATCAATATAGGTAGTGAACTCTAGCAATTATGCGTCGAAACCTGTCTTATTTTATTTATTTTAATTACGATGTTTCCTTTAGAAGCTTCATTTAATTCAAGGTCATACATGCAACCTAAATTTATTCACTTTTGCGCATTTTGTTGTACATTTGATTCCAAGCCAAATATATCGGCTAGCTAGTCCCTAAAAGTAAATAAGCATCACGTCAACAATGTGCAATGGTTGCTCCAAATTAAATATGTAATATAAAACAATTACGTTGTTCTAAATGAAAACTTTTAAAAATTACATAAAATATGATTTTTATGAGTTTCGAGACAAGTCTATAATTTGACTCATTTGAAAATTGCAAGTAGGTATGTAAATGGTGTGACCTATAAGATCTACATTATATCTAACTCTAGAGAATTTTTTTTTTATACCTAACTACATAGTAAATTAAATCAATGCCTGATTGAAAACTTTCTAGCTACTTTCGTGTCGAACATCAAGCTTGCAATCCTTATGTGTAAGAATCCATCAAAAACATAATTTTCATGATTATTTTTATTTGCAGAGTCAGAAACAAATCAATTAATTACAAAGAGATGGAAACAAGAGACATGAAGCTTTTTATACTTAGTGCTCTGCTAACGTTCATCAGTGGCGGTGTCAACAGTGATGAACGCAGCCAATTTATGAATGAGGGAAGAACCAAAAGATCCTACAGACAAAACCCTTTAATTGATATCCTATTACAGTCTGTTAATCCCAACTACGAACCAAGACAGCCTGAAGACTTTTTTGACTTTTTGCGAGATCAGTATCCACTGCCCAATGGTAAGTGATTAAATAAATAAACTTATTGTAGAGGTAAAATACCTCAAGGGCGCTTTGATCCAGTCAGTAGAGACGAGTTAAAGGGGTTACCTGGAACGTTTTCCGGGAGTTTTGAAAATTGGTGAATTTATAGATTTTGATGTGCTCTTTCCGAATTTCAACTTTGCCACCTCGTATCTTTGCCGCTAACGCCGCCATATTGGAAAAATGGCGCGTAACAGCAGTTTTTTGACAATATCTCCTGTCTGACTCATTTTACGATAAAACAGTGTATGACAAAATAAAACTAGAGGCAATTTCCTACAATTTGTGTCTTAGCGTTTATTTCATAAAGTCAATAGTTTTTGCGTACGAGCGCCACAAAGTACACTTCGCAAATAGTGTTGGTAAGCGCATAACTCAACAACGCCTGGACCAATTTGGCCAATTCTTTTTTTAACATGTTTGTCGAAGTTCAGGGAAAATTTATACGGTGAGAAAGTATTAAAAATATCGAAAATATTGTTATCCTATACAAACTTTATCGACTCGAAAAAACAGTAAGCACCGTAGGATTTCAGACATCTTACGCGTTTTTGGTAAAATGGTCTCTAGTTTAGCTCAAAAAAGACGCAACCGCCGCAAAATTTCATACGTCTCACGCTTTTTTGCGAGCAAAATAGAAGTACCTATTTCGTTCATTATACGAGCACTGAAGTCGGTAAAGTGATAGTTTCTTTCATATTGTTAATGAATTAGCCCTTAGATATTTATAACTCCCTAAGATATGGCTGTCAAAACCTCTATTGAATGACAAAAGACAAGCTGAGTTTTTCGTGGAGTAGTGTTAGAGTACACTTTGTGGCGCTCGTACGCCAAAACTATTGACTTTATGAAATAAGCACTAAGACAAAAATTGTAGGAAATTGTCTCTAGTTTTATTTTGTAATAGACTGCTTTATCTTAAAATGAGTCAGACAGGAGATATTGTCAAAAAACTGCTTTCACGCGCCATTTTTCCAATATGGCGGCGTTAGCGGCAAAGATACGAGGTGGCAAAGTTGAAATTCAGAAAGAACACGTCAAAATCTATAATATTACCAATTTTCAAAACTCCCGGAAAATTTTCCAAGCAAAACTACCCACTGATCACACTACTTGTGCACTACCATGAATTTTCAGTTTTTCCGGTCCGGTTTTTTAAGGTCTGTCGCGCCGTCCCGCTCACGTCAATACAATTTAATGGGAGAGCAAGCGAGACGAGAACTCAATGAAAAAGCCGGACCGTAAAATTCATGGTAGTGCACAAACGCCCTAAGACCTTAAATGTACTTTTCGGAGAAGTTTAAACCTGCGTCTCGCAGAAAGACAGCTTTTTGTTTTTGGACTAACGACAACGTTCGGTGAGCAACTCCATAAGTGCATGTTCTTTTTTAATTAATATTTAAAACTTAACCTGTAATTTTTTATAGATCGTTAATACACATCTCTTGACTATATCGAGGATATACCTATAATGTCAATAATGAAATTACATGTTATCCTTACTTGAATTGAATCTTGTTTCGTGTCAAGGAAAAAAGGTCATATTTATAGTAATTTTACATTGAGACAATGACAGAAAGATCTGGAGAATAAATATGACTATGAGTAAACAAGAATTACCTTCCTTAGTAATAATAAACAAGGAACTCGAATTATACCTGTGTGTTTTCGTGGTATGTTATGGATAAAAAATAGATGTTTTACAAGATCGAGTAAATTACAAGACCTTGTTAATAATTACATAATTGCAATAAATAAATGACATGCTCAGTGACAACCTGCTATACATTACAAGACAATTAAGTTAGTTGAAAGAGTCACTCCATTAGATCAGTAACTTTGTTTATATAGAAGTATAGGTATAGGTACAGAGATTTTAAAGAAGAAAACGAAAAAAAGTCGCATCATTCCAACGTGTTAAGAAAGCCAATCAAAAATCATTGGAAAAATAAATCGATTCCAATGTATTACTTAAATATGTAAAATAAGAAAAACTATTAAGTACATGTTTACCGTGTGGTGCCGGGTTAGAATAGCACCTCCCCCTTTCTTCCCGTGGGTGTCGTAAGAATCGACTATGGGAAAGGGTTAGTGTATTGTGGGCGATGGGCTAGCAACCTGTCACAGCGATATCACGTTGACCATCTGGTTGCCCTGAATTTGCTAAGCGTGGCACTGGATTTTTGAATTCATGTGCTCTGCCTACCCCTCTTGGGAATACAGGCGTGAGAATATGTATGTATGTATGTATGTATTAAGTACAAATTATGGTATTTACAATACAAAAACAATAAGAGTACTTACTATCTTTTTGTAAATTATTCCACTGTCTTTTAGGTCTCAAGTCTCCCCTAATCGAATATGATTACATCATCGTCGGAGCCGGATCGGCCGGCTGCACCCTGGCCGCCCGTCTCACAGAAGACCCAAAAACCACGGTCTTACTGTTGGAAGCTGGCAAGGGGGAGATGCTCACAACAGACGCGCCCGCAATAGCACCCTACTTCCAGAGAACCGACTATACTTGGCAGTATTACATGGAGAAGGAACCAGGCGTGTGCATGGGTAAGGCTCATTTCAATAACCTAACCAACTTAAAAGCTCCGGACATTTTAGTTTTAAACTTCAAAATCCTAAAAACAAGTGATCAAATGTTGTTCAACCTTAAGCTCGGAATGCAGTGACAGCGGAAGTGGGGCAGTGCGTTTCCGCTGTCAGTACGTTTGAAGTTTAACTAAGAACCACCGCAAAGAAACTGGACGTCAAATGAAAAATTCCGCATCGATATCAAACCGATATTTGAGAGCTACGATGCATATATTATCTTTTTATCAGGATCGAAAATAAAAGTTAATAAGAATGAATTACGGTCGCGGTCAAGTTACGGCACATATCAAGTTTTAAGTCAACAAGGTCGGAAAGTGCTGTCAGGCGGCATACTTGGGATACAATAATGATTGTATATGACATGACACTGAATTGAACTTAAAAGAACATTTAATTATTACAGGTATGATAAATGAAAAGTGTTTCTGGCCCCGAGGAAAGGCTATAGGAGGCACCAGTGTCATCAACTACATGATCTACACTCGCGGGCGGCCTGAGGAGTGGGACCGTATTGCAGCTGCGGGAAATGTCGGATGGTAAGAACAAAATACTGACAATAACCGATCAACTAACATATTTTAACTTAATAACATAAATACTTTACACGTTCTAATTTAAAAATAATAAATTCATTTAATTACAGGTCTTACAATGATGTACTCGAATATTACAAGAAATCCGAGCGGTCTAATTTAAGGGGATTAGAAGACTCGCCGCATCGAGGCAGAAAGGGAGAATTATATGTGGAATTTGTCCCATTCAGGTAATTTTTTATCATTATGCGGTCATTTACAGTTAAGGTTCTAAAATAAATCCGGCTATTAGTATATTTGTTAGTTCACTTTTCACTTTTTCTTGTGACCTCGTGGCTAAACCAAAGCAATATTAGTAGCTATTAAACCTTATGACATAAAAAGAGTCGAAAATGTCAGTCGGGCGAGAATGTTACAATTTTTGTATTGTTTTCTTTGATAAACTATTTCAACACTAAATCCGTTACGTGATCAACTACATTTTATTCAAAAGGTTACACTAAGACAAATTATATCTTTCAGGACGCCATTGGTGGACGCCTTTTTAGAAGCTGGTCGAGAAAGAGGGATCCCTACTGTCGACTACAACGCTCCTGAGCAACTGGGCTTCGGTTACGTACAAACCACCACGCACAACGGCAAAAGATTCAGTGCAGCTAAAGCTTTCCTACATGATAACAAAAACAGGCCCAATCTTCACATTCTTCCTAATACCAGAGTAAGTAGAGTTCTAATTGATAGTGTGACCAAATCGGCTTATGGAGTAAGATATGTGAGGAACAGACTGAAAAGAAATGTCGTAGCAAGAAAAGAAGTCATTTTATCAGCTGGCCCAATAGCATCTCCACAGCTGCTTATGCTTTCTGGAGTGGGACCAAAAGACCACTTGAGTGCTCATGGAATTCCAGTGATTCAAGATCTACCTGTTGGCCGCACACTTTATGATCACATTAGTTTTCCTGGTCTTATATATAAGTTGAACACAACTGGGGTTACTTTCAGTGAATCTAGGCTCATAAAATTTCCCGAAGTCATCCAAACAGTCACACAATGGTTGCAATATGGAGACGGTCCTCCTACCACTCCTGGTGCCGTGGAAGCAATTGGTTACATAAGAACTCCCGTGTCCAATGACCCGGATCCAGTACCAGATATGGAATTGATAAGCATTGGCGGTTCTTTGGTATCAGATGGAGGACCAGATGGAAGCAAAGCTGTCAGAAGAGGGATGATGATATCCGAAAAAATATTCGATGCCGCTTTTGGATCGATTGATGACACGGACACGTGGAGTGCGTTCTTAATGTTGCTGCATCCGGAATCATTCGGTTTCGTGGAGTTGAAAGATAACAATCCTTGGAGCCACCCGCGGATGCATGGGAGGTATCTGTCAGATGCAGGTGGGAAAGACGTGGCGACTTTCGTGGCGGCGATACGAGCGGTACAGGACCTGGTGAAGACGGCTGCGTTCCAGCGGCTGGGCGCTCGGCTGCACCGCGCTCAGTACCCTACTTGTCGCACGCTGCCTTTCGACTCGGATGCTTATTGGGAATGCGCAGTACGGACGTTAACAGCCACTCTGCACCACCAGATCGCCACGTGCCGCATGGGCCCCGTCGGCGACCCGCAAGCCGTGGTTGACCCGAGGCTGCGAGTGTACGGCGTGCGCAATCTTCGCGTAGTCGATTCCAGCATCATACCGCGGACGGTCTCCGTGCACACCAACGCGCCCGCCATTATGATCGGTGAAAAAGCTGCCGATATGATAAAAGAAGACGCTAACAGATAGTGTGTGTGTTAATTTATTTAATGGACTAAGGAACTTAGAAAGTTAGAAATAGATGTATGATAAACTACGGGTGTATGTGAAATTAATAAAAATGAACAAAACCTTTAAGTTTGCTCAATGACAATGACTGAATATTAAATATGTTTAAGAAACCCACTTGTTTTATTTTTTCTTTAGAACTAAGGCTAAAATGCGTTGTTAAACTACACATTTACCTTCAATTGCTAATCGCCTGTCAAATATGCATTATCTCAATGTCCAACAAAAATCCTATAAAAAAGCCTCTAAAAAGTTCATAAATAAAGTATAAAAAAAGAGTGGATAGGGGTACAAGTGAATACATAAGACAAAGAATCAGGAATCAAAGAAAAGAATATGTTTACCCTGTAACAGAGCAAAGCCAGTTGGAGCAAGTATGTTCAAACACCAAAGTAGATTATATCAAATAGAAAACAACGTAGCATTGTATGTGTTTAATTTTTTTAGTAACACATTTTGTTTGTCTTTGCAATAAGCAATCATTAAACTAACACATCCATACATTACATACATCACGCCTGTATTCTCAGATAGGGTAGGCAGAGCACACGAAACTTTACATAGATAAAACCATGACAATTTCAAGTGTTCCTATGTGGTATCGGGTTTCGAATTACGACTCTCCATTTCTTTCGTAGTTGTCATACACATACTAGCAACATGTATACTATACACTATAGATAACATATACAGGGTGTCCCAAAGTTATGGGACATGAAGGGGAAGTACCTTAAATATGGTAGATAGTGTATTTTGCTCAAAGAAGACTTTATCTTATTTTCAAAAGTTAGTAATTCTGCATTCATAGAGTTTCTAAAAATTACTTGCTTCGTCTGGGAATCGAACCGACTAAAATGTCAAAATAAAAAACATCCTGTTTTTATGATGCTAATCGAAAGAATACCTAAAAAATAATAACTCTGCTTAAGTAACATAGTATTTTAAAAGAAAGGAACAACGTGAAATTAATCACTTTAATCAAATTAAAAACATACATGAAACTGTCGTAGTCAATTAATTGGGTATTTTTGGGTAAATCAAATTAATTAAAATGCTCAAAATGTGATCCCTCTTGTCTTAAATAAATCGCCAATCTTTTAATGAGTCTGCTGCCTGTTGATCTTCGGACCTCACCCCATTAGATTTTTTATTTTGGGGATACGTAAAAGATATGCTATACAAAAAGCGATACGAGAACGAGGGCGAGTTACAAACAGAATTGTGCCATATCACATCGAGTGTTCAGCATAAAATTGTTAGAAAATCAACAGGCAGCGGATTCATTAAAAGATTGGCGATTTGCATCAGACAAGAGGGATTACATTTTGAGCATTTAATCAATTAATTTACACAAAAATATCCGCTTAATTGACTACGACAGTTACATGCATTAATTTGATTAAAGTAATTAATTTCATGTTGTTCCTTTCTTTTAAAATACTATGTTACTTAAGCAGAGTTATTATTTTTTAGCTATTCTTTGAATTGGCATCATAACAACAGGATGATTATTTTTTTGACATTTTAGTCGGTTCGATTCCCAGACGAAGCAAGTAATTTTTAGAAAATCTATGAATGCAGAATTACTAACTTTTGAAAATAAGATAAAGTCTTCTTTGAGCAAAATACACTATCTACGATATTTAAGGTACTTCCCCTTCATGTCCCATAACTTTGGGACACCCTGTATACTATGTATACTGGTGTTGGCTAGCAACATGTCACTATTATACCTCACCTCTAAACTAAAAACCTGAAAATTAGACTTAATGTGGCTACGAAGCGTGAAATAGTCATTAAATTAACATACATACATATTCTCACGCTTGTATTCCCAAGAGGGGTAGGCAGAGCACATGAATTAAAAAATCCAGTACCACGTTTAGCAATATCAGGGTAACCAGAAGTTAAACGTGATATTGCAGTGACAGGTTGCTAGCTCGTCGCCCACAATACACTAACCCTTTCCCAGAGTCGACTCTTACGACACCCACGGGAAGAAAGGCGGAGGTGCTATTCTAACCCGACACCACATTAAATTAATCGTGTATTAAATACTCGCACATTGAGTAATTACAAATAAGAAGTCGATTGAATAAGTACTAATTAATAAAACCTAGTCTAGTACCAGTTATCACGTAGGGTCAAAGCAATTTTTTAAAGCCTTTTAAGCAAAGGACTTTATACAGCATGCTTATTAAAACTAACGCACCGAACAGTACAGTCACATCTTCCCCAGTTGACCCTACACCGAATCAGCCGAGCTTCGCAGCTCATTTTGCGTCTTGCTAACATATCGTACCTACGTTCGTTCAGACTCGTATATTTGTAGAATTCCAATCTTGGTTTAGTTTCGTGCAAAATTTGATCGAGTACCGTGTAAAAAATGTTTTTGAATAATCTTTTCATAACATTAGTAATATTAAGTACAGTTACCGCAGACAACGATGGAGTTTACGTAGAAACACAAAGTCAAATTGGACTGGAAGACTATAGTGAACCATTGAGCAAAACCTTTAGTGAAAATTTGGGGGATGAATCCGACATGACTGGTGAGATGATGAACGACAACAGAAGTGGAAGATTACTTTGGTCACATCCCCAAAGTCCTATAATAGAGTTTGTTAGACAATCAGTTGCAGAAAACTATGTTCCCAAAAATGCGGGAGATCTGTTCGACTTCCTCAGGGATTCGTTTCCATTGCCTGGTGGTGAGTTATTTATTTATATAAGTGTTTGTATACTTTGGTATGAAGGTTTAATATTAGAATAAAACCTTGTACGAATGTTTGAATCATAACAGGGTCACTTCTTTCAATCATTACTATTAAAATGTGAATGGTTAATTACTTTTACTAGATACCTGCAAGCATTTTTAACTTCTATTTAAATTAAAGTGTTGGTTAAAAATGTTCTCGGTATGATCGTTAATCAACATTTTACGTACTGCACCCTGAATGTAAAACCATGAGACGTTATAGTCTGGATGAAATTCAAGTATTTGCTTTATTTGAACAAGTACTGCTCGTGAACAGCAAGAATTGACCAAGCTCTTACTCGCTACAATCACTGGCCACTATATGTCTACAGTAATTTAATGTAATCATATACTTGAGTTTTTTTTTCTGAAACAAAACGGTTTTGAAGGTCAATGCTATCCACGAAGCGGTCAAAGACTCCGCCAAACCTTGTCCAGCCGTTAGAATATCATGGTTGTAAAAAACCGTTTTATAAATTAAATTACTAATATTAGCGGTATTTTATTCCGATTATGCGAAAGTGTTACCGTTATGTTGTTTACGAATTATGTTTTCGTTTCTGTTATTATATTATGTGAATTCTAATAATATACTTATCCTCCGAGTATTTTTATGAGATTAATAGCTTACCATTTGTGAAAGGTGAATGACTTTATAATACCAAATCGGGTTATTTACATATATTACGGTCTCCGAAACCATTAATTTAATGTATAACCACAATTTGTCATTTCTTATCTTCAAATTCTAGAAGTATCTAATAAGTAAAATTATTTTCTATATTACTGAGAGCTAAAAGTCAAATAATTCCAATCATTTATTTCGATATGGACTTTCATTAACAATTTCTTAGTTACATCAAAAGAAGCACTCATACTCTATCAATTACTTGAGTCAGGTTGAGTCTCATCTTGTTAGTACTCTAATAAGAGTCTTATTTGACTATTCCAGGTCTCAAGTCCCCACTGCCGGAGTACGACTTCGTGATCGTAGGCGCTGGGTCGGCGGGCTGCGCTCTGGCCGCGCGGCTCACCGAGGACCGGAAGACCACGGTGTTGCTGCTGGAGGCGGGGAAACCAGAGATGATCCTCACGGATATACCCGCCCTAGCACCCTACTTCCAGTCCACGGATTACTCCTGGCAGTACTATATGGAACGAGAACCAGGAGTTTGTATGGGTGCGTATCATATCGAAATTGCTACAGAGCTTCAAAAGTCTATTCTCCATAAATAAATCATCTCCATATCCTTATATGACATGATCGCGATACTTTAGGACCATTGCAATGTATAAATATTTAAAGAAGATGGATTGTAGTAGAAGAAAGACAGAAGGCTTCCTTAAATATAATGAATCTCATCAAAAATCCGATCTTGTCTGTTTGTGATCCTTCATATCATTGCCTTGTAGCCTTTTATGGCGGTGCCTTTGTGAGTCGCACAGACTTTATGGTATCAAGAACAATTCATCAAGCCTGAATTCTATTTTCGTCCACTCATAAAGTTTTAGCTCGCAAATTTGAAGGCATTGACTTCTGAGCACATAAAATCTTTTTGGTCTTAATTTAATTCCCCCAGCAGTGAGACGGGCCAATGTGAGCACTGGGCACTGCCCCTTGATAAAACCAGTCCAAGAATTCGTAAAAAGTAAAAAACAACGTCTGAGTTGTATCTGACAGAAATCAGTGATCCTTGAAAACTCGAATCTGCAAATGTCAATTGACTAAATATAAATTATTTTATACAAAAATATATTTACCGTCCTACACACGCAGTAATAGACGACGAGAATTGCCCGTTAGTTTAATACGTATATGAAGTTATAATTATAACGTAAAAGCAAAGAACAACAATTATAATATGAAGATCGTCAATAAAAACGCTTTGTATTATAACCAGACTGAGTATCCAGGACAATAAACTTTGAGTAAAACGCCTCCAGCATGCTGATGTACATCGCTGTTGCCATATTTTGTGTTTTATGCCGTTGCTCACAAGATGGCGGATGTAGACTCGCCGCACCTGACTTATTGACACTACCGACCAATGAAATAAACCTGAACTGAAATTATTTAATCAAAAGCAACGATTACCAAATAGCGACAGCAATCCGTGTTTGCTACGTTTTAAGCATGTAAAGAGTAAAGTTCCGTATACAATCTTCCTTTACAAACTCAAGTTCACGGGTAAACGTAACTGCAGGTATGCAGAACGAGCGCTGCTTCTGGCCGCGTGGTAAAGCAGTAGGCGGCACCAGCGTCATCAACTACATGATCTACACGCGCGGACGGCCGCAGGACTGGGACCGCATCGCTGCAGACGGCAATTACGGATGGTATGTAGCCGCATAAGGGTTTAAAGAGAAAACCGGAGTTATCTACAAAAAAAACTGGTAGGTACAGTCAAGGAAATTGATTACTGTGCCACAAAAAATGTCACTGCGACATACCATACTTTCTACTAATCAAACCAATATGAAACTCACTATGAAAAAGTTCAAAGTGGCACAGATATCAATTTCCTTGTCTGTACATTTATTGCTAAATGATATTGATTCTGCCGTGTATTGGCGGATTTATAATAACACCTCTCCATTTCTTCCGTGGATGTCGTAAGAGGCAACTAAGTATATTTTAAGCTAAAGTCTAAAAACCTGTCACTATAGTATCTCTGAACTTAAACCTAAAAAATATGCTAGAAATGGCTACGAAACGCGAATTCGTCCTAGATTTGTCTTTGTAGTGTTTTATGTGCTCTGTCTATATAAACTATTAAATTTGACTGATGGATAAATAATGATTTTTGTATTGATTTGTAACCAATACGAAACGTGCCCGCTAATAGGGTTCGACATTTATAGTAAGATGATGTACACAGATTACCGTGTAGTCAACACCACGTAGTAAAACTTGATAAGGCTTTAAAGAAATTGATTAATTTCGTAGAATATTTTTATGGTTACAGGTCTTACAATGAGGTCCTGGAATATTACAAGAAATCTGAACGAGCTTATTTAAAGGGTTTTGAGAAAAATCCGTACCGAAGTCAAGATGGTGAGCTACCAGTCGAGTTCGTGCCGGTGAAGTAAGTTTATTTTTGACACACAGCTAAAGTTCAAATAAGATTTTCAAATCGTATGTTGCTAAGACTACCACACCAGTGTAGTAAAGTGATTGGCTGAGGTGTAAGTCAAATTATGATCTTATAAAAGTTATACTATTTTTTTATAAGTACCTAAAGCGAACAGTGGATCACTTGATGGTAAGTGACCAACATCAACCTTTAACATCTACAATAATATCTCGTAATCGTACCGGGTGTCTTACCATCTATGCCGAAACACAACAGTGGGCGCCCTGTTGCTTTGCGGCAGGATTAGTGGGTTAGATAGTGTTAGCAATTCGGAAAGACCTTGCACGAGGTCTTACCACTCGTAAACATTTTAATATCTAAATGACGAACTAATGGCATGACTTTGCGATTTCAGGACGAGATTAATAAAAGCATTTCTGGAAGCCGGCGAGATTCTTGGACATCCAACGGTAGACTACAATGCCCCGGATGGTTTCGGATTCGGAAAAGTCCAAGTAACAATAAGCAACGGACATCGACAAAGCGCTGCCAAAGTATTCCTACACCCCCATAAGAGAAGGCGTAACCTGCATGTGCTGCCTCAGAGCACTGTAACTAAAATCCTGATAAACCCTCAAACCAACACAGCTTACGGAGTAGAATATTCACGAAACAAGTTAAAATATTCTGTGCTAGCACGAAAAGAAGTAATTTTGTCTGCTGGACCCATTGCTTCCCCACAACTTCTGATGTTATCCGGTATAGGACCAAAGGAACATTTAAGTCAAGTCGGGATACCTTTAATAAAAGATCTACCAGTTGGCAGAACTCTCTATGATCACATATGTTTTCCCGGCATCATATTCGAGCTAAACGATACAGGTATAAGCTTTACTGAACGAGAGGCTACACAGATTTCAGCCATTACGCAATGGTTCAGAACCGGCGATAGTAGCCTCGCATCCCCAGGCGCTGTCGAAGGTATCGGATATATTAAGACACCCGTCTCTGACGATCCTGAGTTAGTCCCCGATATAGAACTAATCAGTATTGGTGGATCTCTTGTAGCAGATGGAGGTAACGGAGGCAGCAAAGCTGCACGAAAAGGAATGAGAATAAAAGATGAAGTCTTCGACGGAGCTTTCGGTGCACTAGACGGTAAAGATACTTGGAGTGCATTTATAATGTTGCTGCATCCGAAGTCATACGGCTACCTGGAATTAAAGGACAACAATCCGTGGAGCCACCCGAAGATGCATGGGCGATACTTATCGGACGAGGGTGGACGTGATGCGGCGACGTTTGTAGCAGCAGTACGACATGTGCAAGCATTAGCGGCGACGGCTCCGTTCCAACGTTTTGGCGCTCGGCTGCACCCGGCGCAGTTTCCAGGGTGCGTGACGCTTCCTTTCGATTCAGATGCATACTGGGAGTGTGCAGTACGGACGCTGACAGCGACCTTGCATCATCAGATAGGCACGTGCCGCATGGGCCCCGTCGGCGACCCGCAAGCCGTGGTGGACCCGCGGCTGCGCGTGCACGGCGTGCGCAACCTGCGCGTCGTCGACTCCAGCGTCATTCCGCGCACCATATCCGCGCACACCAACGCCCCCGCTATCATGATCGGAGAGAAGGCTGCTGACATGATAAAGGAAGAGTGGAGTCAACAAAGCTAACCTCTTGAGAATTTGAGTATGGTGTAATGGTGTTTAGTTTTGACTTTCTGAACCTTAGTTGGCAGGTAGTCAAATGAAAGAAATCTCTAGATTTTTTTCAATGATAAGCCAAATAACCATCAGTCTATTTTAAACATTTATATTTAATTATTGGAGATGAAGACTAAAAATATTATTAGAAGGGGTGAGTAAAGTAGGTTTTATAATCAGAAAATAACGATGTTTCTGAAATAATTACTTTAAAATACTTTTGTATTAAATTAAAAGAATACATAGTATTTAAAGTGCCACCTGTTTGTGATCAAGTATAATGATAATGAATGATGAGGCACGCCACACGACATAAATGGCATAAAAGATGTAATTTTATTTAATTACCTAGATATGTAATAAATTTGCTCAATCATTATTTACAGTTGTAATGTATACAGAAACCTATCATGTATGCAAAAGAAGCTTGAATTAAAAAAAAAACTGAGGATTGTTAAGGACTAACGCGTCACGCAAACAATATTATAGTTTTTGATTAATTTGGATTAATATTATGGCTATTATGAAAATGAAATAGAAAATATGTATGTACGCGGGACTTAATCACGATTTTATTTACCTTCTCGACGTTTCGGCCGCGTTACATACATATAAATAGGAGTGAGAATCGCGAAAGTTTAAAACATTACATGAAATAGAAAGTAATAAAAACTTAGAGGTGACTGTGGTTTTTTTTCTGACTTCTTTCTTCTAACTGTGTTGGTTCCGAGTTCCGAGACAAAATCACAAACAATTATCCTGTGATTAACGTCAAAAATCACCTATGTACAGTCAAAGAATTTAAAAACTGTGCTACAAGAAATGTCACTGTGACATACCATACTATCTACTAATCAAAGCATATGAAACTCAATATGAAAAGGTTCAAAGTGGCATAGGTATTAATTTCCTTGACTGTACTCTGTGTTTGATACAATTAAGTAAAAATTTACTCTTCGATTTGCGATGCCCGCTCTTAAAAATTCTTACTTGTATGTATGTATGTATGTATGTATGTATGTAACTCTTTATTGCACAAATAATCATGACAAAATAACAGACAAAACAGAACATAAGTACAAAGGCGAACATATCCCAAAAGGGATCTCTTCCTGCTAACCTTAACTTGTTTTTTAATTCACCCAGATTTCAACGCGTCGTTAACCCTTTTATTGAGATATTGTTTAATTTTATTCACGTATGTCGCGCCGGCGCTTTGGCCATCTCTGGGTCGGTTCGGCAGAAGCGACTTCAATTAAGGAATTCATTCATTTGCTCTTCCAAATGTAAAAGTTTCGAACTAAGTCGTCTTTCATTTATTTCTAAATGAATTTGTTTATTTTTTATTTTATTTAAATTAATCCTAATCTAGAAATTTAAAAAATAAAGATATTTTGGTGTCGTGTTTAGAATAAGACCTCTCCATTTAGTAATGGACGTTAGACCGTGGATCTCGTATGACATCGAAGGCATATTCTAGGCGAAAGACTAGCAACCTGTCACTATAATACCTCTGAACTTAAAACCTAAAAAATACGCCAGAAATAGCTACGAAACATGAAATAGACATGTGTTTGTCTATGTAGCGTCTCATGTGCTCTACCTATCCCACTTAGAGAAACACAGGCCTGATGTATGTAAAAATAAGAGACTGCTGATTTTTTTGTACTCGCTGTATATATTTTTTGCCACTAAGTTGATGTCAATGTTAACCTAAGCATTAAAATTTAAAATGTCTCGTCACGTCTTTTCCTCAGCACAATGCTCGGTAAGCCAAATTTTAATTGCCGCAAGACTGTATACACAAATCAATAAAATGTTGTATTCGATGGTATTAATTAAACGTTTCATAATCCAGATCGCCATTCCCTTACTTCTCGTCCGCGCTAAACTTGATCCAGTTGGTAGATCGGTGCCTTGACACAGAGTCTTTACATTAAAGCACATTGAGTCATAAGGACTAACAATAACAGGCTTGTTTCAAGATTATAGTCTGAAGCAAAAGTTGCCTTTTCGGCTATATTGGTGGTGGGTGCAAATTTTATAAAAGCACGCACGTTGCACAGTCCACGCAGTATTTTGTTGTAAAGTGATCGTTGCCAATCAAAATGTACGGGTTGCAGTTAATAAGGATCCTGAAAACTGTTTAATTGCTCAAATTAGTGTGTGTTGGTTATCAGTAAATAAATAAAATGTTTCGATACATTTTACTTGGAATATCGGTACTAGTGTCAATAACACAATGTCAAAAAGACATGTTGATTCGGTCACAAGGAATGTTTCAGTTCAACGAGTCTATAAACGTGACGGGATCGAAAATGATGCCCCGAGGCGCCATGATGGACTTGGCATTGAAAGCTTTGGCACCCCCATCACCACAAACTGGATCATTTGACCTTTTCGGCTTCTTAAGGGACTCCTACCCTTTACCAGGAGGTAAGTAAAACGGCCAATGTTATACTACATTTATCAAAATATTTTCCTATATAAAGAATAAGTTTAAGTGATCCGCCGTAAGAATGTTGCTATTTATTCACGGCAGGATTTCGCTGCAGACTTTAAAGAGCAAAACACTAAGCAAAGACGATTTTTATTTTTAGCCTAATTTATCCCACTGCTGGGCAAAGGCCTCTCCTTTCTTCCGCCACTCTTCCCTAACCTGAGCATGCACCTGCCAATCGTCCTGAAAGTTATTCAGGTCGTCCTACCACCTCCCCTTGGGTCTGCCCCTGCTCCTTTGCCTTTGATTACATAAAAATAATAATGCCTAAGTACCTATAGCCGATATGGTAGTAATTTAATGAACATTTGAGGAGGGATCTGATGGCGACTTGGATCTTAGAGTGAACGATATAAGATGGCTATGCTAGTTGCTTAAGTTGTTTAAGACGCTAGAATTCATTCACTGGTTCCTTTCTATTAAGTATATTTACTAACTAGGTTTATAATAGAGAATAGGCATGCGTTTGACGGTTGAGCTCTAAAGTTTAAAATATTGAAGCAATGAAAACACCTTACCTTTTAACACTAATGTACTGCAATATTTGTGACTTCACACACTTCACTTCATTTTTCACTGTAACTTGGGTACTGTTAACTCACTTAATATTAAGATCATTTGAGCAGACTTAGTTTGAACAAACTGTTGGTAATGAGGGTGAACGGGTCTAGCGCGGTCTTTTAACCGACCGCCCCTACCAAGTTACCCTCTAAACCTACCCTCGTTAATGTTATTTCTTTTTGTATTCGTTCATGTGTGTGTCTGTTTTTTGTATTGTTTTAATTTAATAACTACCTGCAAAATGTTTAAATTCAATTCTTCTTCTTCTAGTTTTAAGTTTCCGGGGTCGCACTGAAAATCAGCGTTGCGGCTTGCCGCAATATTATGCTGAGTGCGGCCCTTTTGGCGCTATTTGGCACGGAAGTGGCATTCCCCTTTTTAAGTTATTATTATTTATTTATTTAGGATAATTTATGTATTTTAGATAAGTTCATTATTATGTCTGTGTCAAATTGTTGTCAATAAATGTCTTTCTTTCTTTCTTTCTTTCTTTCTATTTTCTCAATTTCAGGTCAGGCGACCCCTTGGGCAGAGTACGACTACGTAGTGATAGGCGCCGGGTCCGCCGGCTGTGCCGTGGCCTCGCGGCTGTCAGAGCAGCGTGACGTCACTGTGCTTGTCCTCGAAGCGGGCAGGCCTGAAAACGTCCTCACTGACGTGCCAGCTCTTGCACCTTACTTCCAAAGAACTGACTACGCTTGGCAGTATCAGACCGAACCACAACCTGGAGTTTGTCAAGGTATTTATGTCCGTGTGTTAAGCTAATGGAAACGATATCGATCGAGCTCTCAGTAGCCTGAAGTAGACATAAGTACAGTCAACGACTTTAATTCATGAGACGCTATGGAATCAGTACACAGTAAACGTCATAGTGACATCCCAATAATTATCAAGGGAAATTGTAATGATTTTGTCTATGAAAAGGTTTTATGGTGGCTCATGAATTAAAGTCCCTCACCAAATGAACGGTTGCAAATGCCAACACTAGAAACAACCTCATAACTCATAGCTAAGCTATACATACATGCAAATAGGTCAAAAGAAGTGAACGTCAGGTTACAAATGCTGACACTATTAGTAACAATGCCATCAGAGGATCGACAAATTCTCCTCTATAAGCACTTGTATCCTGAATGAACCACACTAAGATGTTGACCTCATTTCAGGTATGGAAGGACGACGGTGCCTCTGGCCGCGAGGGCGCGCTGTCGGCGGCACCAGCGTCATCAACTACATGCTCTACACGCGAGGTCGCCCCGAAGACTGGGACAGGATAGCTTCCGACGGGAACTATGGATGGTTGGTATTCGTATCTTCAGCAGATGATACCTTAAATTGTGAAGCCAAAATATAATGATTCTGATTCCAATTTAACCTCTGCCGCAACTTTTTCTCTTGGCACAAAATATATTCAATTATTGGTTAGATTATTGATAAATGTCTAATTTCATAATTAGTTTCCTTATATTATTAGAAGTTTGATACAGATGTAGATTTTGTCACATCACACTACTAATCATTATTTAATTATTGTCATAACTTTTTTAGGTCTTATGAAGACGTGTTGCCATACTACATTAAACTGGAAAGGTCAAACCTCATGGAAAACAATGAAAATCCTTACAAAGGTCATAGTGGTAAAGTTTCCATTGAACATCCGCCATTCAGGTAGATTTCCTTAACTTGTGATATTTTTTTAACATTCTGGCATTGACGTACAATAAAAACTAGAGTCTCAATCGTTTAACAAAATTCCTCAAAAAACGTCCGAGCGGCGTTTTCTGTGTGTGTACATCAACACACAAATAACATGAACAGCATTCATTCAAAGTAACACCTTATTTTATAGCAGTAATTTTTAATGACAATTGTACACGACCGTTAGAAGTAGTGACATAAACATAACGTCACGTGTGTCGGAAGACAACTGAACTAAAACTCTGCACAGTTGACGCGTGTGGCAGGCTTTTGATTCAGACATTTTTTGAGCGTGATGTGGAGTCTAGTTGTTTATTGTACGTCAATGCATACTGGACACAACTTAAATATTTTAATTTTTCAGAACCCGATTAGTACAAGCATTTTTAGCAGCCGGAAGATTAATGGGAGACCCAACAGTAGATTACAACGACCCTGACAAAGTGGGCTTGGGTTATGCGCAGGTCACCACGAGCAAGGGCCATAGACACAGCGCAGCCAAAGCTTATTTACATCCACATAAAAATCGGAAAAATCTTCACATTTTACCAGAAACCAGGGCAACTAAAGTGATAATTGATAAAGGAACTAAAACTGCAACTGGAGTCGAATTTGTTCGAAACGGTATGAGATTTACAGTGAAAGCGAGAAAAGAGGTCATCCTATCAGCCGGACCAATAGAATCTCCAAAATTGCTTATGTTATCTGGAATCGGTCCGGAAGATCATCTTAAAAAATTCAATATCACAGTAATCCAAAATTTGAACGTTGGCAAGACTTTGTATGACCATGTTTCCTTTGATGGCATTGTGTTTACTTTAAATACCACAAGCATAAGTTTAATCGAAGGTAGAGAAGCAAATTTACCCAATATCATTCGTTGGATCAATTACGGTGATGGTCCCATTGCTTCTCCTGGCGGAGTCGAGGGTCTCGGTTATATTAAGACTGACGTTCCCCACGAGGCTGATGTGAGGGTCGATCTCGAGTTGATGTCAATCGGAGGCTCCCTCGGCTCCGATGGAGGAGGCGCAATTCGACAGGGAATGCGGATAAGAGACGACGTATACAACCCAGCTTATGGTGCTATCAGCAACCAAGAAACTTGGAGTGCGTTTCCGTTGCTTTTGTATCCTAAATCTAGAGGCTACTTAGAGTTGAGGGACAAAAATCCATTCAGTCCTCCGAAGATAGTAAATAATTATCTTACCCATCCTAGAGATGTTGCCACTATGCTAGCCGGTATCCGGTATGTGGTGAAAATGGGTAACTCTCAACCATTTAAAAAATACGGGGCCAAGTTATTCCAGCCAGACTTCCCCGATTGTAGGAACCGCACGTTTAATACCGACGAGTTTTGGGAGTGTGCTTTAAGACAGATCACTACAACTGAGCATCATCAGATAGGAACATGCAAGATGGGCCCTGCTTCGGACCCTGACGCTGTCGTCGATAACGAGCTAAAAGTGTACGGCATCAACAACCTACGGGTCATTGACAGCAGTATAATTCCTAGGCATATAGCAGCACACACTAACGGACCAGCCATGATGATTGGCGAAAAAGGAGCAGACCTCATAAAACAGTCACAAATGTGGCAATCATCCAATAGTTAACCAATTGTTTTATCACTACATAAAACTGATATTCTCGACGTGGGTTGTTCAAAATTAATAATCCTAAAATCCTATGCTCGTCACCCCTCTCGAAGGTACCTATTGGCTACATTCCAATTAACACATTACATTGGAAAAATGTTAAACCTTTTTTTTCATGTGGGAAATGCGCCTTATGCATTACCCGGCTCGAAGCATCATGGAGGTATGAAGGGCTGTCCCACAGAAGGTGGGCATACCCTATTAAATCCACACGAACTCCTTCATGGCCATTTGTGCGGACGGGCCGTGAACCCTTACGGCAAACCTGTTGATCACAGCCTCGAAACAGCCGTCACCTAACTCCTAACTTGTATGTAGTCCTAAGAAAATGTTAAGTTTAACAGTATCCTGAAATAAAACGTATTAAACTGTAATGATTTTGAGAATTATTTTTTCTGCAAAATACAACAGGTTAACAACGTTAAAAATTGAAAAAGTATTTTTAGACATTTAAATGAATAAGGAGCTTAAGATCAGTCCGATGTCCGTCTGTCTGTCTATAGAGACCATTTTTTTCAGAAACGTGTAAAGATATGCGTAACATTGAAATTTATACAGAATACAGAGGTCTACGGTCCTTCAAAGCTATGGAAAACCTAAGTATATGTAGGTAATAAATAAATAAATTAATGCCCGTTTGTCGCTTTACCCATACATTTGTAAATGGACCCAAAACCTATAGGGGCAGCGCAGACGACAGACTTTTGTGCGATCGAGTCTGCGGAGCAATAAAAACTCTGAATGGAAACTGTCTGCGCGCCATTCAGAGATTTTATTCCTCCGCAGACTCGATCGCACAAAAGTCTGTCGTCTGCGCAGCGCCACATGGTATGTACTACCCGATGACCTTCCCGGTAAACTGAAAAAATCAGGAAATCGCAAAAAAATATTTGCATTACAAAAAACCACCTATGTCGATATATGGAGACGGAGACAAGAAGGAGACAGCGGGAAACTTAAGTTTGTCTGCTTGAATTCTAATGTATGGAACCCTTTGTGCGCGAGTCCGGCGCGCACTTGATGGGCTTTAAAAAAACTGATTTTAAGTATTATAGGTGCCTAGTTAGCTCTCAAAGCACGTCGTGACGTGACGTGAATTTTATTCAACTCAGTCTAAATAATTTATTTCTTAGATATTTAACCCGTACTATCGAACCAATTAATTCCTGATCCCCCATAGAACCTATACACAGAAACTGTCAAAGTGACATCACATTACTTGACAAGTACATCTTTATTATGTCCATTGGGTCAGAAATCAATTGGTTCGACTGTACATAACCGTAATAATACAATCACCTCAACGACACTTCTAAAAAAATCTCATAAAATTTTAATACCATGTAGTAACAATTACAACAATAGCATTAACTAGGTACTACCTACGCGTAGGCGTTTCCGGAATGGTTTTTCAGTCGCTAGCAATAGCTTTGTCGTACAGCATGACATTACAATAGCATGAAGTATCTAATGACTCCGCCACACTGACAAGAGGACGATGAACCAAAATTATTAAAACGTGCCTCGAACAGGACGGGTTTCTTGACCCTTCCTCAATTACCTACAACCAAACTGGTAAAAAAGATGAGTTATGATTTATAAATGTGATGGTATATGAGTATATAGGAATCCGCCGTACATCATTGTCGCCCACTTATTAGAGGAAGTATATGATCATCACAAAACTACCAAGGAAGGGAAATAAATTACTGTCATTAAGCAACTGTAATGAACCAATGAATCACAGTTAGATGTTCCGACTGCAGAACGATAAAAAAAATCCTTGCGTTGACATGTCATACACGTAGTAAGTACTTTTCACACGACGAGAAATACCCCCTTTCTTCCCGTGGGTGTCGTAAGATTCGACTCTGGAAAAGGGTTAGTGTAATGTGGGCTGGCAACCTGTCACTACAATATCACGTTTAAGCATCTAGTTACCCTGAAATTGCTAAACGTGGCATTGGATTTCGGAATTCATGTGCTCTGCCTACCCCTCTTGGAAATACAGGCGTGAGAATATGTACGTATGTATGTATGATAACTACGGTCAATTTTTGATTGATATCAAGTCGGTGGGAAACAGATAACTCCTGAGAGTTAGTAACATCGGATCCCACATCATATACATAAACACATTTTCTACACACTTAGGTAATAAAAACATTACGTAGATATACATAATAATATGTAATAGAAAATATTCGTATACAATTCACTGACGGGTAACTTAATTAAATCAGAGAATCGACAACATATAACGAACACGAACAAATAAACAAACAAAATGAATATTCAAACCCTAAAGATAGCCATAACGTTATTTTAAAAAGGCGACCCGTCGCAAACAACGCACATAAACACGCTGGATTGGAACTAACAGGACTCCGGGCTGTATACAAGTCATACAACTAATGGAATCAGTCAACGCCAAGATCTCAAGCAAAGAGGATGGCAGCTACAAGATACTTAATTCTATTTGCATATTTAGGACTAATTAATAGTGATAAAGATGTTTTCCAAGATTTTGCAACAGTTGAAGACTACGCGGTGCCAGTGGTTGGCAATGAGCCTTACTGCTCTCAACTATTAAGGGAGAAGAGGTCTATGAACTCCTTTCGAAGCAGAATTGTGGATGTGATGCTGAATACCACCATGTTTCATCTGAATCCTGCAGAATACGACATATTGTCGTTTATGAGGGACCAGTACGAACTTCCGAAAGGTAACTGACTACTTAGTTTTTTGTTTTAAAATGCTAAACTCAGAAAACTTAGAAAGCGGCCCTAACATTTTTTAGAATTTGAATTTTGTGTTTATCATGGATCTAGTCTAGGTGAATGAATGAACTATTTAACTTGTTCCATTAAAAATAAGAACATATTAATAACTGGAGTGTTTAGAAGCAAATACGCAAGCAAGCTGGAAAATTAATTAATCACAATAAAATGTGGTCCTCATGCGTGTATAGAAATATGTATACCTAATTTGTATGTAAACCGGAGTTAATACTGAGTCGCTGCGTATATTGCTACGATTAACACTCATTATACATATTTATCACCTGTCACATTGTTTTAACCACTTGGTCGATCGGCACAAGTTTTTTTAATTCTCATGTTAGGTGACAAAAAACTTGTTGAATAATAATTAGCGTAATAATACTTTTTGGGCGTGTTAGCAGAATAATATCAGAGATGAGTATCCACGGACAAGTCGGCCTTTGTATTTTTTACAATATTACTACTAAGTACTGGCTTGGTACGACATTACACAAAAATTAAAACCTCTTTGACTTAGACTTGTTAGAGTAACACCTCTCCGTCTCTTCCGTGGATGTCGTAAGAGGTTACTTAGGTAATATGTCAAGGTGTATTCTAGGCGACAGTCCAGCAACCTGTTACTATTATACCTGCCATGGTTTTATCTACGTAACGTTTCGTGTGCTCTGCCTACCCTTTGAGAATACAGGCGTGATGTGTGTATATTGACTTGACATATCCGTAAACGGCAAACCTTGCCTATATTCCAATGAGCACGATGGCTCGACTAACACTAATAAGGGTACGATGGTTCCACAGGATTCAAAGGACCGTTAGCAGAATACGACTTCATAGTCGTGGGCGCAGGCTCAGCGGGGAGCGTGCTGGCGTCGCGGCTCAGCGAGGGCCGGCGCGCGTCGGTGCTGCTGCTGGAGGCGGGCCGGGGCGAGAGCCTGCTCACCGACGTGCCCATCCTCGCACCGCTCTTCCAACAGACGGACTACACGTGGCAGTACCTCATGGAGTACCAGCCTGACGTGTGCTGGGGTAAGTGTCGTCGGTGCTGCTGCTGGAGGCGGAGCGAGAGTCTGCTCACCGACGTGCCCATCCTCGCACCGCTCTTCCAGCAGACGGACTACACGTGGCAGTACCTCATGGAGTACCAGCCTGACGTGTGTTGGGGTAAGTTTGAAGTCCACTGCTGAATAAGGCGTCTCACACTCGGTATTCAACATAGCCAAAATTTACAGGTCGCAGAAGTCCTTTACAGTTCGCATGATGATATTTAGTCGCAGTAAAAATTATAAAAACCTGGACATTTTAATAAAAAACTTCAATCCTAAAGAGTAACTAATTAGTAATTAGTTAAGAACCACCACAGACTCGGATCACGTAAAAAAATTTCGACAGTTACGATACCACAGATACAAACACAATCCATTGAGGGTTCACAGCGTAAAGCCTTAAGCTCTTCCAAACTAAGTACCTAATACGCACTCGGCGTCTGTCGCTGTCATTCTCTACCATACATAATGTAGCATACATGCATAGATATTTGTCCGGATCATTAAAATGTTTCACACGTACTATCTTACATAATACACAGTTTGCACGTGAATATAAAGTTTAACACATTAACTTTGTCCGGTTATTCCAGTTTATAAGAGTACCATGGCAAATTTTTAGGCTAACACGTGAGAAGACAAGGTTAAGGTTAACCAGAGCATTAACACTGCCTATCGGAGGAAGCACGAGACCAATATCAATGGCAAGGCTTTCAATTTCAACTAACTTAGAAGCTTCCGGGGACAAAATTGACTAATTAAAATTAATAGACTAGCTCACCACCAACGACAGCCTAACCAGCAAAAAACTTTTATCGCTGGCTGTATTTTTTGCCAACTATACATCGTTATACAGTTCCGTGTGGTGTCGAGTTTAGAATTATACCTCTTCATTTCTCTCGTGGATGTCGTAAGAGGCAAGGTATATTTCAGGCGATAGGCTAGCAACTTAAAACCTAATAACCGGCCAAGTGCGAGTCGGACTCGCGCACGAAGGGTTCCGTACCAAAAACTACAAAAAATCAGGTTTTTTTGTATGGGAGCCCCCTTAATTACCAGTATTATTTTCTTTTAAAGTAAATATTAATTTAAAACATTCTGTGAGCATTTCAAGTATTAACCTGTTACAGTTATTTAAATAGACCCAAAATAGCAAAAAAAAAATAGTTTTTTCTATGGGAGCCCCCCTTAATTAATGTTATTATTTTGATTTTAGTATATGTTGTTATAGTGGCAACAGAAATACATCATCTGTGAAAATTTCAACTCTCTAGCTCTTACGGTTCGTGAGATACAGCTTGGTGACAGACGGACAGACGGACAGACAGACGGACAGACAGACAGCGAAGTCTCAGTAATAGGGTCCCGTTTTTACCCTTTGGGTACGGAACCCTAAAAAATACGCTGTCTTGTCTGTGTAGTGTATCGAGTGCTCTGTTTACCCCATTTACTCACGTTTTTTATATCGATATTCTGAACCGCTATCAGTTGGGTCTAGCGGTCGCGCGGAAAGAGCGGCAGCGCGCAGTGCGCGTCTATCCACTGCCGTGGCGCGTAGCCCCAGATGATGGGTCACGGATTGGCCCGATCCAAGTCGAGCTAATCAGGCTAATCTCGATATAAAAAACGTGAGTTGAACCGTTTATTTCACCACTGTTAAACGGATTTAAAGAATTCTATCAGAATGGAAGTTATAGCCGTGTTACACCATAACAACATAAAATGTCAGGATATACCTTTGGATTTCCTAATTAAAATAGGATTTTCTTATTTAAGTATTTATACTTTCCATTGTTTTCACGTTTAAGAGGCTAAACAAGCCATGAAGTAAATATAGGTAGGTAATCTTTACTCATTCGAACTCTAGAATACTTCAACATCTTCTCATCATCATCCAAAACAGGACTAGAAGCACACACAAGCGCCTATCTCATTTTATGAATAGACACGGTTGAACTACGAATGAATAGCCATTGGCTGGTTAACCGTTATAGTTTATTACATAACGGCCTTAGCAATGCCAAGTTTATGCATAGAGCCTTCGCTTAGCTTCGACCTTAAAAAGTTGTTTCATACAGCAAGGGTATTTTTTATGAAACTAAATACAATTTTATGTAATGCTAATTTAATTGTAGGTAGGCTTAGGTCCTGCGCAGATGACAGACTATCCGGGACGGACTTTTTAGTCTGTGAAAATAGAACCTATGGAATTATATGCAGTAACGCACACGACGCGCTAAAAGTCCGGCGCATAATGCATACAATCCTAGCAGACTTTTTGGGCGCTCCAGACTCGATCGCACAAAAAGTCTGTCGTCTGCGCTGCCCTTACACCTTGATACCAATTGCAAAAGTACAGAACCCGTCCACAAAGTTTGCACATCGTTCTTTGGAAAGAGACAGACGGCGTACCGTAAGTTAGAGCGCGACAGCGCTCTACAGCACCTGCATTCGCCGAAAAGGCCGATGTGCAATCTTTATGGCCGGGTCAAAAAACAAATAAGTATGTAACAGAAGTCAATCAAGGGTATGTATTTCACTTTACTGCTATACCGTTATCTTATAATAAGCTGTATAGGTACGCTAGTAACATAGTGAACGTAGAAACTTACAGCAAAGTGCAGATTTGTTCGAAGAAGAGACTTTTGAAGCGCTTTATGTTAAAGCTATGAAATGTTTTTTCAGGATTTAAAGGAGGCAGATGTTTCTGGCCACGGGGGAAGGCTGTCGGGGGGTCCAGTGTCGTCAACTACATGATCTACACGCGCGGGCTCAAGGCTGACTGGGACAGGATAGCAGCCGACGGCAACTACGGATGGTAAGGATGCTCATAATTAGGGTTAGGACTTTTGGATGCTCGCCGTGGTTCTAGAATCTATGGAGTCTCCTTTATGTTAAAATTTTAATAAGTTTTTTTTCGAAGTCCAAAAAATAGTCTAGTAAACAGTTAATACTTGTCAGTAGTCTGTTACATTCAAAACAGTAGCACCTATTAAAGAGGATGCATATCGATATTATGAAGTAAATCATACTCGTATAATTATAATTATTTTTATCGCGTCACCTGTAAACTGTAACTTGTGTAGAGTTATTATAAAATTAATTAATAACTGATCTATCCGCATAAATCATGACATTTATTTTTTTACACTTTGATTTGACGGCTAAAAGATATTTCAGATAATGGCGACTCCATGAATTCTAGAACCACGGCGAGCATCCAAAAGTCCTAAGCCTACTCATAATGCTAAGATTATTAGTAGAATTATTAAGCATTTACTTTTTCAGAAGTAGGTACATACATACATCGCGCCTGTATTCCCAATTGAGGTGCCATGACTACTTCGTGTTCCGTAGCGACTTCTAGTCCAGCATATTTTTTAGGTTTTAAGTTATAAAGAGGTATTATAGTGACATCCTGACATGTTGCTAGTCTGTCGCCTACAAACCTTGACCAATTTCATTAGTCCCCTCTTACGGCATCCACAGAAGAAATGGCGAGTCGTTACTCTAAACCCGACACCACAAGGGAAATAGAATTCTAAAAATCTTGGGCTCTTTGGATGACGGAGTAAACGCCTACGGAATACTTGTTAGCAAAGATTTAAGGTAGCAAAAAAGACGCCTCATAAAACGAATTCATCGAAGTTTTTGCTAAAGTCAGACTTGAAGGCGCTCGAAACTCCACAATGGTATTCTTTGGCGCAGTTTTTCAACCTGGGGAACACGACCTATTGCATTGTTCCAATCATAATTGTAATCGAAGTACCTACCAGAAAGAAAGGGGATCGTGAGTTTTTTTCTTTCTAATGGGGTCGCATCGTGAAAAGGTTGAACACTGTTCAGTTCTAGCGTAACACGACGCGCGTAACGTCAAGGTTAGCTGTCAATTGTCATTTATATTGTACGGAACATATTGAACAATACGGATAACTCACGTCTAAACTCGAGTTTAGCAAGACGTATTTCGGTTGGTCTATAGCCCTTCAACTAGGAGCCGCATCGTGGCGAACAGTGCAATGGCGCTTTTGGAGCAGCCGCCGCGGCTTTTAGATGAAGGGAATGTCTAGGTAAACTAGACTTAACCCATCGTAGGTATGCGGCGCATTCGATTTTTTCTATTTATTTGTATGGAGCAGATCTGCTCCGTAGCATACGAGAGGTTAAAATATGAGTTATCATTATTTTCAGTATGATTGTCTCACGGTAGTTTCATGTTCAAAGTGAACATTTGACAGCTCTACATTGTCCTACGTGGTTCTAATATTCAATCTATTGACAGATTATCTTGCTAGAGATAGGAAAATTGTGTGCAATGTACCTTTGCTTATATTAATTCCGGCCATCTGATACTGTGAGCAAATCTATGTTGTGCGTTCGCCTTTGTACATAATGCTATTATCCAAACTTGGAGCATAAAGAGTCATACAATACAATACAATGCCACGAGCAAAACGGAAAGATAATGATAAAATATTATTTATAATGTGTTTTGACATGTCGACTTTACATGAACCAGACCGAAATAATATAAAAAAGATCGGGTACCTATTAAACCGTTCTAAAAGTGCTCACAAGTGTTTCGTAGCTTCAACCGCGATTTATTTTGGGAACAATCTGAATGATGGAAGCGAATTATTTAGTGTAATAATAAAACCTAGTTTCCTACGTTCATAGGTTAGTGAAAAAAAACGATTCATGTTTAATTTCATCCTCAAAAGTCTTGGCAGATGATGGTTTATGTAATGTGTACAGTTACCGTACTCAATTTAGTGGAATTGAGTATGGATTTGAATTGAGTACTTATCCCAATGAATCGAGTATGGATGGGAGACTTTTTGTTTTTTTGAAGTTGGTTATCTGAATACATATCTAATAAAACCCACGGCTAGATTAAAACTAAGCTAACTGGAAATGTGTCACGTCTCAAAAATAAACCATAAGTACTTAGCTACAACCCGTGTTCTGACCTAAATCTAATTCCGCTTTTTTTTTCTCACTGCAGCGATTGTACAATTTTTTGCAATGTAGTCACTGTTTATTTATAGAATTATGATTTACATTAGCTGATATCAGCCTACATAGATAACATATCAGCAACAGATGCCCGAACGCATCTACAAAGAATGTTTAGGTACTTGTAATACATGGTCAACAGCAGAAAGCATGTGTTGTTCTTCAATTATCTTCAGTAATCAGTCTCGCTTAATGATTGAGACGTAGATATGTGTCAGTGTGCTAGTCTCTTATTTTGTTTTTACTTGCCAAATAATAACCGGATTTAGGATGTTTTTACCTGAAAATGAAAACAAAACTTAGTCAATACACAAATTTACATTTAATTCAGATTCTTTTATTAAACACAATCAGCACTTCAAACACAGCATACAAATGTTTCAGGTCATATGACGATGTTCTGCCATACTACATCAAATCGGAGCGGGCGAATCTCCGGGGGCTGAAGGATTCGCCGTGGCACGGCAAGTCCGGCGAGTTAGCCGTGGAGTACGTGCCCTTTAGGTAAGACTATAATATTTTATGCGTACAGAACTATATTTTCTCACTTCTTAGTCTTCTTGCTCTAATCATATATGCCGGTCTTGTTTTTTTATTCTAATAATACCACGTCTTATTTTCGTGTTCATTATAATTACTGTTCTCTATCTACAAAGCCTACCGATGTTTACTTATTGTAAAAATACCTCTTTTCACTTTGATATAATAAGCTAAAAAATGTTACAGGTCAAAACTGTCGAAGGCGTTCTTGGATGCTGCGAAAGAGCTGGGCAATCGTCGAACAGACTACAATAGTCCCGATGGGTTCGGGTTCAGTTACATACAAGCTACCATTAATCGCGGGCGCCGCCACAGCAGTGCCAAGGCCTTCTTACACGACGTCAAAAAAAGAAAAAGTCTCCACATCCTAACTAGCTGCAGAGTCACCAAAGTCATTATAGACCCGGTTACAAAAACTGCACTCGGTGTGCAATTTATTCGCAACGGCCAAGTTTATGAGATAAGAGCGAAGAAGGAAGTAATTTTGTCAGCGGGGCCGATCGCGTCTCCGCATTTATTGATGCTCTCCGGCGTCGGCCCGAGGGAACAATTACAATCAGTTGGAATACCCGTAATACATGATCTACCAGTCGGTCAAACTTTGTATGATCACATTTCATTCCCAGGTCTCGCATTTAAGTTGAACACGACGAGGCTAACCTTGGTTGAAAAGAATGTAGCAACTGTTGAGAATATAATTCAATTCACTCAATATGGAGACGGTCCTATGTCATCCTTAGCTGGAGTGGAAACCATTGGATACATTAAAACGGATATATCCGAAGAAATCGGGGACTATCCGGACATTGAGCTTCTTGGTTCTTGTGCTGCTTTAGCTTCCGATGAAGGGAATATAGTTGCCAAAGGAATTCACTTAGCCGACTGGTTGTACGACGCAGTATACAAACCCATCGAAAACATCGAAAGTTTTACTATACTGTTCATGCTGCTGCATCCTAAATCCAAGGGATATTTGCAACTGGGATCTAATAATCCTTTGCAAGATGTGAAAATGTACGGAAATTATCTGACTCACAAACAAGACGTAGACACGATGATAGCAGCAATACGCTACATCCAAAGGATGGTGGCTACGTCTTATTTCCAGAAGTATGGTGCAACACTGCACGACACCAAGTATCCTAATTGTAGGCAGTACGATTTTGATTCGGATGTATACTGGGAGTGCGTGTTGCGGACGATGACTGCTACTCTGCACCATCAGATATCTACGTGTAAGATGGGGCCGAGCACAGATCCTTCTGCGGTCGTGGACCCGGAGCTGAGGGTGTACGGAGTGAACAACCTTCGGGTGGTGGACAGCGGCGTGATACCCAGGACTATAGCGGCACACACTAACGCGCCGGCCATAATGATAGGCGAAAAGGGTGCTGATATGATTAGAAATACTTGGAAGTTTTAATAAATTAGTTGTAACTTTTGTTCTTGTTTTGTTTTTGCAAAAAAAAATATTCATTCAGATTGTCAACGAAGCACATCTGTCGTTCTTGGCATGTAGTGTACTACCTACCTACCAACGCCAACCTGTTGATTCCAATTCTGCCATAAAACCTAATGTATTTACAATCAAAATCTAGGGACACTGGACCTAACTTCTACTACTTGGTCTTACTTGGGTAGACAGAGCACACGAAATGCTTCTTAGACGAAACCATGACAATTTTATGTTTCGTGGCCACTTTAGCATATGTTTTAGGTTTTAATTTGGTAGCCTGTCGCCTAAAATATACCTTAAACCTATTTCCTTTGTCGCCTTATCGCCTATTACGACATCCACTGCAGAAATGGAGAGTCGTTATTGTAAACCCGAACCCACAGATAAGTTAGACTAAGGGAAAACTTAATTACGTTTATAGTAACAATGATAGCGTTCTGCGGAGGGCCAAAATTAGTTTCAAAATCAGAAAATTGTCTAGTTTGATACGTACAGTCACCAGCACCAATATCTGATGCAACAAAGCTGCATAAATATCTGATACGAGTCTATTACTGGAGACAGAAGGACGTACCAGATATTTTTTGTTTACCAACATTAATATCTGCCTCGGCGGAAAGCGCGAAAATATCTGATACGTCCTTCTGTCCCCAGTAAAGAGCAGTATCAGATATTTATGCAGTTTGGTTTCATCAAATATTGGTGCTTCTCTTAAATTCCTAATGCGAATTTCAACCGGCCGTTGGTTAATTATTTCGACCTCGTACTAAAATTGTGACTAATAAAAGCGTGCCTGTCTGCTAGGAAATCGAGAAACAAAATTGTGTGGTGGTGTTCACACAATTTTGTTTCTTAATTTCCTAGCCGACGACTAGGTATATTAGCACACTAATTGTTAATTCCTACGCAAAAAGAAACTGAGCGTCTAGTGCATCGTTTCTTAACCTCGGGTCGCGACCCAAATTTGGGTTGCGTGCCATATCGAGATGGGTCGCAGGACCCGCGGGACTTTATGAAAAACAAACCGCAATCACTGCATTTCATTTGTTTTTAATTTTTATTCGGGTCGCGGGCTTCTAATATTTTTGAATTTTGGGTCGCCAGGCAAAAAGGTTAAGAACCACTGGTCTAGTGTGTTCATTTCGATGGTGCAGTGGTTAACGAATTCGTTTGCGAGTTATCGCAAAATTGTATGGAAACCGAGACAGCGCCGCCAGCGGAACGTTTGCACAACTGCCACGGTCGACACGTCTCCATACATTCCGCGACAACTCGCAAACGAATTCGTTAACGACTGCACCATCGAATTGAACACACTAGACGCTCTGTTGCACTCTAACTAATCAAGCGTGTGCGAAAGAAACGACAAACAGTAAAACGGGATTTAACTAATTTCATGTCCTTGACGTCGATCTCGTCGACGAGTTTACTTTAGATATGTTGGGGAATAACATGGATAAAAAATGGTATTTTATTGCAGGCCATAACATTAAGTAAATACGCACCTACGTACCTAGATACCTAAGTAAATAAGTTGTGTATAAGTACTTCCTTGATTTATTTAACACAAATCAAAATGCCAGTTTTTAATACCCGACGCAAGAATAGCGATGTTATAATCTGAACAAGTAACTATGGACGAGTACATAGTTTATTTTTGAGTAGTCGTCACATCTAAATTAAGTACCTAAGTAGGTACGTATACTGAAAATAATATAGGAACTAACCTATAAAACCACAGCACTTACCTAAATCATCGAAATAAAGCGAAGGTCGCGGTGATAACACAAATTAACTGCCTATTATTAGGCAGACCATTTCGAGACTTGTTGCAACTGAGTACCTACTCAGTGCATGTTTATAATTTTAAGTAGGTACGTACATACTACTGTAATCAAGTACTTATTATATCCTATAGAATACAGACAGACATAGGAAGTTGTCGATTCCTAAATTATTACTCTCTGCCACTCAAATTTGACTGCCTGATAGGTATCTCTAAGTTTAGTTTTTGCTTTTTCTAACCGTACCTATCTGTAAGTAGGTACCTACGTACATTTTTGTACAATGGTGCTACCTACCTATCTTAAGACAAGTATGCACTTACTTATCTTTATCTACATGAAAAACAAACATTCCGCATTTATTGAGCATTTTCCTTTTCATGCTAATTATCTCGTACCGTCGTACCGATATACCTACGTACAGGATGCCTGTACTGTACTCACAAACAGCACAGCAAGTTTATCACAGGTATGTTTATAAAGGGTGCAATAAGGTTTATTTACTTTAATTACTTACAAGTTTAAAAAGTCTGACAAGTTTGTCACTTTGTAAAGTGTCTCGATACCTATTAGACTCAAAGCGGATTTTTTACTTTGCTCTTTATTTTTCAGTGAAATAAGTATGTATATTTCCTTATATTTTATACAAGAAGGTACAGTAAGAGTGGGTACTCTCGTCGAGGTAAACCACTGCAATATCGTTGAAATTAGCTAGAAATGCTAAGAAGCATTTTATAATAAAATTAAACATCTATAATTATCACCTTATTTTGCCTTGACTAGTGTCAAAATTCATTCAAAGACGTCAAATTAATTTATTTTTGCATCATACCTGATACAATGAGCGCCTCATTCGGTCCAACAGTGTGAATGTTTCCCATGTTTGTAATCTTTTTTTTTTCAAAAAATGATGCACACAATTCACAAACTGCACACTATAAACAAACAAGCACCACTACCACTATACCAATCGATACGATACGCGGGCAACAGATACGGAATCAGCGATTCGGGGAGCGACTTCTGTGCGACAGATCCACCGACCGATATTGTTGTGATGTTGAACAAATGGGACGTGCCCAGCCGGTGAATATTTCCAACTGTCAAAAGCATAAAAGTGAAAATGACGTAACATACTCTAATTTCTCGAAACTTTTATATCATTACATCAAAAAGCAATATTATTTTCTAACAAAAACAAAACTATTTTCTTTCCACAGATGTAATTTACTCTTTTTAGTAATTAAAAAATAAAATATCATTGAATCCAATCGTGCAAAACCTACTTAAATCAAAGCAATGTTATTTCTGAACGAATTGGAAGAATGGAGGACATTTTTTTATGGGACTGCGAAATTCGCTCCTTTTTCTAGTCTGTGATCTGCATTGATGTAGGAAGTCCTATCGGCCCTTAACATGATAGCGCACTTGGGAAATGTTCGTTTATTAATATAAACCATATCACAAGCCAATAGAGTCCTTTTTCCGTGAAACCCTACATAGAGGCAAGTTGAGGACACGTGAGCCTGCAACAAGGGAGCACATTGTCTCGCTCACTCCTCTTGTCATTCTTGCCAGCCTAAAAAAATCTTTACGTCAAAAAAAAAAACATCGCTCAAGAAACTTACCTGAAAAATTCATACAATCATTTTATTTTAACGGTTTTGTGTCAAAGAATTCGAATCGCATTAATTTATTTGATTTTAATATACACTTAATTTAATAGACAACATATTCACTATCAAGTCTACTTTTTTTGTAATGGTAACCCCTTAAGTCGCCATAATCCTTACATTGACCATGAATTTTTGCATTATGGGACAGTATTAGGCGTAATCAATTACTATTGAAATTAATTACACGGTTACATTCGAGTAATTGTGATTCCTCGGTAATTCATTACCTAGGTTATCAAAATTACTGTAATAGTCTCCTGTGATTACATTTGTAATTCATTTCTTTGGAATCGGTATTATAAACCGCTGCTGTAAGCTTAATTCTTGAGCTAAATTAAATTTGAGCTAAACTCGTTTTATCTAACATGAGTTATCCGATAATTTTCAACAAAAGAAATGGACGACTAATTTTCAATAATTGGCGTATAATTGTTAAGCGCTTTGAATTTACTGATTGAAGTAAATAAGATTTATACGCTTGTAGATGATCAAATTTAACTTTTAAATGTGCATAAAAATACTCTAACCAACCCATCTGGGAATTTAAGCGTGATGTATGTAAGATTACGACATTGAATGTCCCATATTGCAAAAACTCATTGTCACCCCAATTAGAAAGGGACACGCGCATCTCTGCTTATGGTACTTGTCTTGGAACGGCCTTTAGTGGGGACCTCGCAGTCCTTATTTACTTGGTCCAAGGTGATCTGTTTCACAAACGTAACGTGTTTGTAATGGCGGATTGTGATTGTTTGTAGAATTTCAACGTTTTTTGTAATATAATACCTGCTAAATTGTTAGTAACCTGGTAATTAAACTTGTGTGATGTATTTGCTACAATATGTATAATGCCTGAACTTTTTCCAAGCTTCAAATCTGTTTGTATTCTCTGAATAATTTATCAGGCTTCAATTTTACTACCTCTAATTATTATTTTTTGTTGTAGGTTTGTCCTTGTGATTAAGTTAGTACAATGTCTGACACGAGTGATCTCGACCGCCAAATTGAACAGCTGAAACGATGCGAGATTATAATGGAAGCGGAGGTGAAAGCGCTGTGTGCAAAGGCGCGGGAGATCCTTGTAGAGGAGAGCAACGTACAGCGAGTGGATTCGCCCGTCACGGTATTTAGCTATAACCAGTTCTTCTGATCCAGTTCCCTTGCCAAGCATCCTAATTAGAATATACTATGGAGTAAACTGAGACACTTTAAAAAAATAAAAAAAGAAAAGGCCGGATTTGCTTGTGTCGAGAATGTGTGAAACAGTTTGTTTGATTATTTACATCACTATGTTAGGTTGTTCTTAGCTTTATTTGGGGCCTGTGCCCAAAGAAACCCCAAAAGTTACTACCTTTTTGACACTGATATACCTATTGTTTTTGCGAGCCTTGCCAGCATGGTTGGTGACTCACATGTAATCGTAATCTAGGTTTACCCATTCGGGGTTATTACCCCTGATTCAAAAGCACTGCAAAGGACATTCTACTCCTAATATTATTAATGCCAAATTTTACATGGATGAATTTGGTACTCTTTCATGTGAAAACTACTAATGGATTTTAATGAAACTACAATAATATAGCTCATACCGTCAGAGCAACACAGGCTATTCTAAGCACTAATCCTGTGCAGACAGTCGCAGAGAGAAGCCAGCTATGCTTAATGTACAAAAGTATTCAACCATATGAGAATATAATTTAGTCTTAGAATAAGTCACTCTCTTATCAAAAGAATAGTCATTGAGTACAAGAATATACTATTTACTTGTTTGATTGAATTAACCCTAAATAGTTCCATGATAACCAATGATCGGAATAGCTAGTGCCATTTCAGGTAAATGACCTTAAATATTGTACATAACATGGATAAGACTTGTGATTCCCCTACTCCAAAAAACAGACATTGTACATAATATATATCATTCATGTACTTTTGTTTAACAGTCACATAAAACATAACACGAAACATTAACAGCATTCAACCTATTTCTTTTGACGTCTAGTATCTATTTATATGTAGAAAATGACCTTTCAACATCTACTGATGCCAGTATACCAAGTGCCACACACTCTTTCTTTAAAACATACTTTAAACCAAACACTAACTTAAAATGTTCATTCAAGTCCCCGGGCTAAAAATCTTATCCATACTTAGCTTACACACCAAACTGGCACTACCTATTCCGGTCATTGATGATAACTGCTTCTTAATTCTACTATTTTCCTGTTGTAGGTGTGTGGAGATATTCATGGCCAGTTTTATGACCTGAAGGAGTTATTTAAAGTTGGAGGAGATGTTCCCGAGACCAATTACCTTTTCATGGGAGACTTTGTTGACAGAGGCTTCTACTCTGTGGAGACTTTCTTACTACTATTAGCACTGAAGGTAAGTTTTACTAATGATAAAAATGTCCTTACAAGCATATTTGTTGTAAGGCACTCTTTTGCGGCCAGAGACGCCTGTGATGAACGCAGGAGTAATTGAGAATTTTGGTCTCGAGGTCCCCTATGAGGCTGACATAGTCACCAAGTGTGCTTAAGCCTCTTTAAAATATAAGATTAAAAAAAAAGCATATTTGTGTAACTACCTCAAGAACTTTGCTCACCCGTACCTTTATGTAGCTAAGTCTATGCAATGTGTCTTAGTGTAGCTCCTCCCTGTTCACACCAAAAGATCACTAAAATCTAATACCAATGCCATACTGTCCTTGCACATTTCAAAGATACCCCTATTGCATAGACTAAGCTATGCTATGCTGGCTATGTAAAGGTTACGGGTGAGCAAAATTTATGTTGTAGCTGTAGCACTTTAATATAGACCTGTGCAAAATAACACCTGATTCAATAAATTACATAGCAATGAGGTCGAACACCTTGTAGTATTTAGTGTACTTTTAAATAAATCCAATATCACTAACAATTAAGTAGTCTACAATTTAACCTTATGATTACCAAAATCCCATTAAAGTAAAGAGTTATGCCTCAGGAATAATGATTCTGATAATATGAAATTATGTTCTATTGATTATTTTAATATTGGGAAAGGAACAAATATGTTTTACTGCAATAAATGGTAAATTCATATTTATCAGAATTTAGCAAAATAGACAGATCTTGTTAAAGTATATTGTCTTGGAATGAATTCTTAATTTATCATCTTTCTGGACATAGGTTCGGTACCCGGACCGCATCACACTCATCAGAGGCAACCACGAGTCCAGACAGATCACACAAGTGTATGGCTTTTACGATGAATGCTTACGGAAATATGGATCTATCACAGTTTGGAGGTAATAACTAAAATTTTGGTAGCCTGAAATTGGATGCAACCTAAGACACAATGGACATCTATGCTGTTTTCTTTGGTTTTCCGAATGGAAGCACCTATCACTATATAAAGCTGCAAAAGCGAGCAGAGGACGAAGTTCTCATCTAAAAAAAATGCTTCATTTGTGAGAGATTCAGTCTTAGGTCACATTTGATTTAGGGATGTCTTGGGTATTCCAATTAGCATTAGCATTAGCACCGGCGACTTGCGCGTGCTCACTTGATTCAGACAGACAGTATCATAATTCACTTTGCACAGGTTTTAAGACGAAGCCTAATCTAGAGTTAACCCAAAAGTACTTCAAAAAGATAAGGCTAAATTCACTTGAAAATATGTATAATAATCTTGAACATATTGAACTATATCTCACTCTGTTTGGAGTATAAATTGGAAACTTCACATACAAAATATTGAATTACTTCCTCAGTGTTCTAATCTGATACTATTCTGGTCTAAGTGTGATAAATCAGATGTAATATAGTGAAAACAGGTATGCTTACGTGTTTATATCGACATTAGCTCGACATGTTGTGAGCCAGTGGTAATAGTCAATCATTCGCGCGGAAAGAACTGTGGCGCCCAGTGCACGTCTAAATGCGCCTGCCGTGGCGTGTTGCTCCCAATGGGTCACAAATTGGCCCGAAATCGAAATCTCGCTTGAAGACGAGTATATCTGTCACCGAAAAATAACAAGATCCGTAAGTTTATAAATCTCCTAGGAAATTGCGTTGTTTCTCCTACGAAAGTTTATGACTAACTCTTATGTTTTCATACATACATACATATTCTCACGCCTGTATTCCCAAGAGGGGTAGGCAGAGCACATGAATTCAAAAATACAGTGCCACATTTAACAATTTTAAAAAAAATCTAAAATTATGCTAGAAGTAGCTAAGGAGTGTGAAATAGTATTTTTTTGTTCTGTTCCGTGTTTCGTGTGCTCTGGCTACCGCATTTGGTCATGGTAGATTAAATCTATAAATTTTATGATCACTTTTTTTTTTTTTTCAAAACTATACATATAACAAATTTTCTAATACCCTATCCTTGATGTTTAACGCGTCAACCCCTTTCAGGTACTGCACAGAGATATTCGACTACCTCTCCCTATCGGCCATCATCGACGGGCGGATATTCTGCGTACACGGCGGCCTCAGCCCGTCCATACAGACGCTGGACCAGATCCGCACCATCGACAGGAAACAGGAGGTGCCCCACGACGGGCCCATGTGCGACCTGCTGTGGAGCGACCCTGAAGGTACAACAGCATCCTTTAACAGGCATCACTAGGCTTACCACAGCAAAGCGCGAGTAGAGATGCGCGTGGATAGATTTATCAGTTTATAAGTCACTTTCTGATGTCTGTAGTTAGACAGTGACAAGGGCGTCTGCCGGTGTGTAACGGATCGCTTCTCCGTAAACATACATTCATACGTCACGTCGGTATTTCCAAAAGGGGTTGGCAGATCACGCGAAATGTTACATAGACAAAACTATGACCTAGTTATTTCATCTTGCATAGCGACAGCACTATTTTAGATTTTAAAATGTATAGTAGTGACAGGTTGCTAGACTAATAATGTCTGGTAAACATTTCTGAAGTATACAACCATACTTGCTTTCATATATAAGTTATATCATATAACTTAATATGATAATACTTTAATCTCAAGCTGATCCAACATTCATGAATTGATACTTTTGGACAATATTAATTTTTCTGGACATTATTGTTGGCAACAGCAAACAACATACTCATATTTCTTTTTGCCAAACTTATGATAACATTTTTGGTTCTATGCATAAAACTTGAAGCAACAGTAAATAAAAAGGTATTAAGCTAAAAAGCACTAGTATCAAATATTTTGCTTTGCGCGCGATTTATAGCACTAACATCTAACATACATAACGTAACAATACCAGTTTTTTGAAACTGTTTAAAAAATGAGTTTCAAGAGCATTCCTGTAAGAACTCATATTCCGTACAGGCGTCAATATTCTTTGGAATATTTAATATTATAGTTATAATGTTGCTGATTGTATCGTCATGTCCGCAGACACGCAAGGCTGGGGCGTGTCGCCGCGGGGCGCGGGCTACCTGTTCGGGTCGGACGTGGTCGCGCAGTTCAACGTGTCCAACGATATCGACATGATCTGCCGCGCGCACCAGCTGGTCATGGAGGGGTACAAGTGGCACTTCAACGAGACCGTGCTCACTGTCTGGTCGGCGCCTAACTACTGCTACAGGTGATTTTTATTTGGTTTTACTAGAACTAAAAACTTTCGGAATTTATAAATACTCATCAGAGTTAACTTACTTTACTTTAAAGGGAAGTAGAAGTAGATGCCATCAAAGCCAGTTTTTTAGGGTTCCGTACCCGAAGGGTAAAAATGGGACCCTATTACTGAGACTTCGCTGTCTGTCTGTCTGTCCGTCTGTGACCAGGCTGTGTCTCACGAACTGTGACTGCTGGAGTTAAAATTTTCACGGATGATGAATTTCTTTTGCCACTCTAACAACAAATACTAAAATCAAAATAATAATAAGGGGAGCTCCCATTGAAAAAACGTGTTTTTTTGCTGTTTTTGGTACGAAGGGTTCCCTTCGTGCGCGAGTCCGCCTCGCACTTGGCCGGTTTTTTTGTGTGTTGTTACTCTGTAGTGCAAGTCAGCTGGCTTAGCACAGCGAGGCGCGAGTAGGGATGCGCGTGAGGTAGACTATACCTCTCTTTGTCTAACTAGCTACAGACTGGCTAAGAAAATATACATGCGCTCTAATCTCCCCAGCGCTGGCTTGGCTTGAAAAACTTTTTACACAAGACTAATGCCAAGCCACCGCTGGCTGGCAGTCTTATTGGCAGCCCGTGTCGGCTTTGTGTAAACTTACCTGTAGGGATTAGGGACGCTTAAGGACTAGGTTCCTAGGTTGTTGTGTAAAGTCTACCATTAGGACATACATCAAGTGAGATAAAAATCTTGAGTCACTGTCAGCATGAAATTTAAAGCTAGTATTAGAACAAATTATGTCAGTAACTTTCAAAGTGTCCTAAGGTGCCTTCATTTAACTGTTCTATTGTACTCCACCTCAGATGCGGCAACGTTGCGGCGATATTGGAGTTGAACGAAAATCTGCAGCGCGAATTCACGATATTCGAGGCGGCGCCGCAGGAGGCGCGGGGCGTGCCCTCCAAGAAGCCCCAGGCTGACTACTTCTTATAATGTTGCTCTTACGATAGATAATTGGAGACAGCCGAGCGTCTAGTATTACGGTTTTACTGTAGTGACAATGATTTAATGTGGACATGATTTTATTGTGATGTTAAGACTGGTAAGTGTAACAAGTCAGATGTGTTTATGGTAAACCAAGTTTTAAAAAGGCTAAAAGTTTTGATTTGGTACTTGGAAAAAATCCTTTCCGATAATGAAAGATTTTGAAGAAAGGCCAATGAGATGAGGTGAAAAATGTAAGGAGTTTGACTCTTACTACATTGTGATAGTGAGTGATTATCTCTATCCTTTTCTCTGGTTCACTATTTGTGGTTCAGGGAAACAGTCAGCATCCCAGTTGTCAACATTTAATAAGTTTTTTTGTGAACAAATTGATTTGTGTTTGGATTGTGTTTCAAGTGTTTGTTTACTTCATTTTAGTTTAGCATTATGGTCTCCGCTAACAATAATTCCTTTCTAGTGTATTACCATTTGTTATCTCATATCATTGGTCTTACTTTACATTAGTGTGAGACTCAGTGTCATAGATTACAATAAAGACTCAAACACTTAAAAATATAAAATAGAAAGCATCCATTTATATTCCCATAATGTACAAATTATCTAATGGTTCAAGGCAAAGTGTTACTTTTTGATTGTATTTATAGGTATAATTTAAATTGTTTTTTTTTTTCAAAGCCTGTCACGCCTCACACTTAATTGGAACATTGAGGTTTTTGCGTATCATCTATACAGTTACAAATTAATTAAAATAAGATTTCATTGATATAATTAAGTGGTTATTGATGTAGGTTTTACTGTGCTATATAAAGTCAGATTCATACAGATTCACTGGAGCACTGCCGTAATTTTAATGTAGATTTGAAATAATTGTATACAATAGAATTAAATGAAATAAATTAATGACATTGATATTGTTATTAATGTTGACTTTATATAGTGATCTCATAGTAATTCTTGTTGTCACTAGTATTTTGTTCCATTCAAAATTCTTAATTATTTATAATTGTGGTTCCCTGCTTATTTATTCCTTAGTCATCATACAGTTAAGATCTGGAAACCTCATAGATTATTCAATTTATCACATTAAGTTTCAACATACCTTCCAAAACCATTTGTGAATCTTTTTTGTAAATCATACTTCCTATTTTTATCAATATTAAAATGAAATGCCAAACATCTTTTTTTTGCAGTCTATTTTAATAAAACATGAAACAAAATAATATCTCTTATTTACATTGAGGTAGTGTATTATTTAACAAGCAATAAATTTAGCTACAAATTGAGTTACATAACTTTGGTAATATATCTCCACATTTAGTTGATATTTTGATATCTACAATGTTATCTGCTCTAGATGGCCCTATATTTAACAGTACAACTTCTTTATTCTCTTCTTTCGCCTGTAGAATAATTCTATAGCTTGAATAAACTGTCAGACTAGACCCCAGCACAAACACAGCATCGCTGCTGGTCACCTGACTCTTCACTTCCTCCACTCTTTGCTTTGGGACATTATCCCCAAAGAACACTATGTTAGGCTTCAACGGCCCTTCACACTTAGGGCACAGAGGCACACGGAACCCATCTACCTGCTCCTGCAACAGCAAAAGTAATTTTAATGCATGTTTTAACTTCTTTGCTGACTGAAATTCTTAGCTCTTTGAATTTATAAAAAGATGGGTGTTTCATCATTGACTTTTATGCAAATTATTATGATGTTGATGTTGATGATTGACTTTTATGCAAATTAATTACACATGCAATAGGGCAAGACAAGTCAAGTATACATTTTTAGAAAACTATTATTATAAATCTTAATAGTACTACCACCACGGGCGTAGCCAGGATTTAATTTCGGGGGGGGTTTGACGAAAAAAAAATCGGCCAAGTGCGAGTCGGACACAAAAAACACGATTGTTATATGGGAGCCTGAACTTTTCGGGGGGGTTTGAACCCCCAAAAACCCCCCCCCCTGGCTACGCCCATGACTACCACAACAGTGAATCAATATTTCTTCCCTATTAACCCTTTACAAATTCGTTGTTTTGTTACTGTGAATAAATTGGAATGATATTTATTCATAATTACTTTGGTTAACTCAACATCACCATCAGGCCTTATCATGGTGAAGGTGCTCTCCATGGCTGGATTATTTTTCAGCATCACTTCTTGTAGCTTGTGCCTGTTAACTTCATAAGGGCAAGACAGACATTTTACTAAATAGCCAGATCCATGCAACTCAATCACATACTCGGATCCAGCTTTCTGGTGGAGCTGGTCAACATTCTGGGTCACAATTGCTCTTACTTTGCCAGCCTGGAAATTAAGAAAATGCTCATAAGACCATGCCAGTTCTGAAACCATTATTACCATAAACTATTTTTTTTTAATGTTTTCAAATTACCTTCTCCAAACTATTGATGGCTAAGTGGGTGTCATTCGGTTGTACAGCACTGAATCTTGGCCATCCAACGAAATTTCTTGCCCAATACCTCTGTCTCACTTTAGGATACTTTACAAATTCCTGGTACTGAACCGGCTTATGGTTACTACGCGCATATAGTCCCACTTCTTCGGATCGGTAGTCTGGTATCCCTGTCGTCAAGGACTTAATATGACTATTTTAGTTACAGAATTGAGTGTTCCTACTGAAACTAATTAACTGTTACAATAGTATTTAACTAACCAGATTCTGTGGAAATTCCAGCACCAGTTAAAATTAACATTTTTTGGTGTTTGTTAATAAATTCTCGAAGGGTTTCGAAATCTTTCTGCTCTGGAGGTTTATGTTTTGGTACGTACACAATCTGTCTAGTAAATCCTCTAAATTTACTAGGAATATGACGCGAAAACATCCTGTAATAAAAATTTCGATGATTTTACATATATTACGAAACAATTTAATAATCTTATCTTAATTTAATCGTATATAAATATGCGCAGTGTAAATGAAATGAGAGCGATTGACGATGACATGACGACTGACACTGACGTAAGACGTTTAACTTTGAAACAATGTTACCGCCCTAAGTTTGCAAAATCCGCTAAAATGTTGACAGTATAAAACTGCGGCGATCTGGGGGATTTTCTTATAATTTAACTAAAACTTATTTTAGCATTGGTACATCATCATGCAATCACGCCTGTGTTCCCAAATACGGTAGGCAGAGCACACGAAACATGACATAGATAAAATCATGATTTTGATTATGACTCTTCACGCTTCGCATGTATTTATGTAGGTTCGAAAAAAAAAAACATGGAAGAGGTAAAACAGTGACAAGTTGCTAGCCTATCGCCTAAAACATACCTAAACATACATACAGTCACGCCTCTTTCCCACAGGGGTAGGCAGAGACCATTTTGTTCCACTTGCTACGATCCTGACATACTTCTTTTGCTTCATCCACAGTCATTAGTCTCTTTATACATGATTGTCGATTTCGGTTACTCTTACCTAAACATATTGGTTCAGAAACAAGTAAATAGGTTCAAGATTCCTCATTATCGTTATGTTCACGGCGCGGTCGGGATTGAAATATAAATGTGTTTAGCCAAAGCCCTTCCTAAAATTCCTTTATTTTGGTAAAAAAATCGTGAATGGCAACACAACACCTATCTGGTATTGTTTAAGCTACCGTTAAAAACATCTTTATGACAACACGAACTTGACATAAAATAATTACCACATAAGCCTCTCTGCGATACGCAGTAATAATAATATCTACTTAACGTATAATAGACTGCATGATCTTAGATATAAGTACTATATTCTGTTATCAAATGGTACGTACTTACGTAATTGCATTCTCAATAATCTCAATGTCATGTCATGTCATGTCATGTATCACATGTATGTGTGTCACAAAAATTGAAAATGCATGGGATTTGATGGGATTCTTATATGATAACCTCAATCAAGTCAAATTTGCTAAATAAATAATATTTAAAATTTGTTGATTTACTGCTATCTGTTAGAGATGACTCTCTACAGATTGAAAACAGCACCAACAGTTTTAGTGGAAGACGACTATGACAAAAATATATTTCCTCTTCTGCTTGAATTGGTGAATAAGGAAAAAAATGAATTGCATTTGCTCTGTTATGAAAAGTCTACCTCTTTTTGGAAGTGCGTATTTAAAAACAACGTTGTGTGCCATGAAGACTTCAATGAGGAACACCTTCATAAAGTGGCAAGTCCAAAATGTACAGTGATAATAGACTCCATAAATCAAATGTCTCTTTGTTTAGGTTGGAGTGAGTGTTTAAAAATTTTAAAGAAACTTATTTTTAGCACAAATGTGTTACAGTTAATACTGATATATCACAAAGATTGTTTGTCCCATTCATCTAAACTACAAACAAACTTGCATCATTTAGCAAGTGCAATTGTTTCATATGATTCAGCAGACTGCTCTAAAATATGGGTACATTTGAAAAAGAGTGGAAAAATCGTTAAATCAGAGGAAACCCTCTCGTATGATAATAGAACCTCTACATTAAAATCTAGTATCGTAATAAAAGATGTGAATAAGGAAGAGGAACCATCAAAGCCTTCGCCAAGTAGTCTGACAACATTCAAAATAGAAATGGATCAAACAGAAAAACTAGAGAAGTACAAGCTGAAATTGCCCTACATGAGCAAAATAAACGAAGGAGAAAGTAAAGTGTACTACGAGCCCGACTTTGTGGACGACTGGGATGAAGAGGATCCTGATGAAGATCTTGATATTTGAATACATATTTTATAATTCTTTCTGCTTTTATTTATTTCCTAACAATATAGCATGCTGCACATCCAGTGCAGTGCAATAATTGATATAAGTTCTATTTACCTGACATAACATTGTTAGGAACTCAACATCCATAAATCCTAAGGATTTGTCTGCTAAAACCTAAGGAGGTTTAATCCAACCAAATGTGAACATAATCCAACCAAATTTGAATAGAACTTTAATCTTTACTCGCAAGTAAATTTGTAACATGAAAAAAGTGAATAAGATTCCCATTCGGTTGAATCAATCCTTGCTTTTTGTAAAAGAGTAGTTTTTTACTAACATCTAAAAATGTATGAAGTTCTTTTATTTTGTTTTACTTAAGTAAATGTTGTCTGTTGTCTGAACTAAATGTTTTCTTTCTTTCAAAACCTAGTCTACAAAGTTTTAGTACACATACATACATATTCTCACGCCTGTATTCCCATGAGGGGTAGGCAGAGCACATGGATTCAAAAATCCAGTGCCATGTCTAGCAAATTCAGGGTAACCAGCTGGTTAAACGTGATATTGCGGTTGCGGGACAGGTTGCTAGCCCATCGCCCACAAAGTTTTAGTTGCTTCTAAATATTGTGTCCATTATCCATAAAACCACTTTTTTTGGTGACTTTTATCATTCGTCCTACTCCTACATAATGTGTACCAAATTTAAAGTCACAACATACCAACTATTGAAGAGTTACCTCCTGTGGAGACGGTACTAGCTGTACCACCAGGATCCTATGTCCAGATTATGGTATTGTCAACCAAATGAACAAATTTTCTGATTTAACAGTTAAAAACTAAGGTTTGAGCTAGGCAAACATACATGACATATTAAATAAATATTATCTGGTTTTTTTTTATACATTGCAAGATTTGCAAGTTAAAAAGCTCTCTCAAACCCTCTTGAAAGTGATGAATATGTTGCCATCAGGTTAGTCATGTAATTTGAAGTTCCTATGCATCAAGATTCAACATCATGTATTAATTTTCTATGGCAAATATTTGTTTGCTGGCATTTGTGACGTGAATGCTAGTGCTACAACATCCCAGGGTTTCATCGGATGGCCTATCCTATAGCAAAGGGTGGCATCAATGTGTTGGATGCGCGGTGATTGTTCGACGGCCGCTGTGGCATGAGGTTTATCTGGGAGACTCACTCATATGTATTTAAGTCACAAGGAAAGCAACAAGCCATCCTGAGCCATCGGAAGCAATCAACCTGCCCATGGTCGTGGTTACTCACAAAACCAGACGGATTGCAGTTAAGGCGCCTAAGTTCCCTTGGTTGGTCTAACTAAGGTCTCTTGTAAAAATAAAGAAAAAAAAATGGTACTTACTGCAATCAGAATGCGTGCGTCGATCGAAAAGATTGCAATGTTTCAGCAGTCCAATGGGACTAATCTAACCGGAAACGCTGTAGTCCTTTTTGGTACAGAAATCGGTAATTCATGAAATGAAAGAAAATCCACAATGCCAAACCAATATTCTATCGTATAAAGCCAAAACACCAAGTACCTGAGCATGCGTTTTTGATAATCTCGTGTCAAGTAGTGTAATCCAGAATGTTTTGGTTTTGACTTTATAAGATATAATTTTACTGATATCATTTCGTGATAACATAAACGCGACACTAATCTTTACTTCAGTTCTTGTATTTTATCCAATTTCATTCTATCTTGTCCATTAGTCATCTTAAGATCAAAATATATTTAAAACAAAATTTATTTTGCGGGACTGGAAAGGCATATAGGAATCCATCACAAACCCTTCATTACAAAGAATCACTTTTTATTCATTTTTCTATCCGTTACAATTTTGCAATTTTTTTTCGTTTATTTGCCACGTAGTTTATAGACATTACATAAATATCTAGTAAGTAGAAATTCCAGTACGTGGAAGTTAGTTTTATTTATGAAATAGTAATTACAATCAGGCTTAAACTATTTCCATAATAACTCCCGCAATGATTATTAATTTTTTGAGACCTAACAGACTAAACAATTGAATCTGTAAACAATTACAACCGAGAATGCTCAATGACTCTCTGTTAATTGCCTACATAAGTATGAAAAAATAATATGTATTAATTACACAATACAACTAAATCAATTAGTCCATAACAAATGAATGAGAAGTATTTTTCTCCTAAATTAAAAATATTTTGCAGTATGTTCAAGTTTATTTTAAAAACAGCCTGGACAATTTATAAAATGAGATATCCGATACTAGTAATTTAAATACTGCGAATGACAACGTGACGCGTCCTTTCTCGCCGCTCGAAAATGAGCGGGCGCCAACACAGAACAATAATAAGCTCATCAATACACATAATAAAGCTAACAAAATATATGATAAAAATGATTTATCAGTTAACCTAACAGAAACCTTGCAGTTCATGTTAGCTTAGCTACCGTTTCGGCGCTCAAACGGGGCACATAGTTAACGTGGGGCCGTCGAGGGGTGCGGAGCGAGAGGCGCGCGGGGAGCGGCGGCGGTTACTCGGCGGGCGTGTCCTTGAGGTTCTCCTCCCGCGGCCGCGCGCCGCCGAAGATGGAGGAGGCCTGCGAGGTGGAGGCCAGCGAGTTCACGGGCTCCGTCACCGTGCGCGGCTTCAGGTTCAGCTTCGGCCGTCCGGTCGTGTCTGAAGGAAAAGCAGAGATTACACACCATACAGGGTGGCTCGTTTAGATCGGTCAGTACGGGAAATTCTGAAACTATAAGACATAACGTAGATCTGTTCTTAGGAACCATGTCATCGATTTTAATAATATGACAAACTGCATTCATATACATAAAAAAAAAAACCTGTACTCCATTCGGGAATCAAACCGGTTGTTTAAAAAAAAATTATACAGGGTGTAACGGGGCCCCCGTACGATAAATGACAGGGGTAGAAATGAGCTGCTATAGAAGCTGTAAAAAATATTAAAA
>BHDV01006734.1:583880-595223 GCA_005406045.1 Adoxophyes honmai
GGGGGGGTTTGCGACGTCACGCCTAGGTAAAATTTGTACCTTTTAAACGCTATGTTATTATCATGTTTCATTTGTCAAATAAAAGAAAAATTATGTGTACAATATTTTATGGTAATCTAATATCTGATGGACTAACTATTTTTTTTTTCAAGTCGTCTAGCCTATTATAATTAAGCTTCTCTGTACACGATGTTACACGTGGAGCCGTCGGGAATTAGTAGATATTTCTAGGGTGGGGACCTCTTCAACGTGCTACTTCATACTAAGGTTCCTATCAATGGTGCCATTTGACCGAGTTGGACCACGGCACCTCGTGGTCGTGCAGTCGGAGCGGAGGCGGTGGACGCTTCAGTTCCAGGGAAATGGCCTGTGTTTTGTTCCCATTCACCGACAGTCTCCATCCGGAGAGCCAACCGGGCAGAGCGTCTTGAAAGTGGTGCTGAGAAGCACGATCGGTCGATGACTCTCTGGCTTCTGTAGATTCTTATCGGGCTTCGTTATCATGATGACCCGACCGAGTTTCCAGGCCGTCGCACATGACTCCGTTTATAATTCCGGTAATCGCCGCGATGGTGCGTCGCGTTAGATGTCGCAGAGCCATGTTCGGGATCGTGTCGGCGCCAGGTGCTTTTTTCGGGTTGGATCTCTTTAGCACCTCTTCCACTTCGCTGGTCGAGTAGATAACCGGGTCGTCATTCGACTCGATGGGTGGGGTGCTGGGCTGAAGTATTTCTCCAGGTTTTCGCTGACTGCTGCTGTGTGCTCAGCGTCGCCCGATGGGTTTGAATGGAACTGCCTCTCGAGGCACTCGGCTAATTTGTCCACCCTGTCTTCCGCTTTATACCTCAATTGGCCATCCCGATCTCGCAGTGGTCTCGTTGGCGTCGGTTTTGCGCTCAGTTGTTTGCACAGCCGGTCAATGGGGAGGACGTCTCTGTCAACAGACGCGATATGCCTCTACCAGGTCTCTGTAGCATGCAACTTCAGTTCTTCCTTACCTTTTACTACCAGGGCGTTCAGCTGCGTCTTTAGGGAAGGGCATCTAGTCAGCCGCCATTGACGCCTCAGTTGGCGCTTACGCTGTATGAGATCTTGGATCCGGGTTGGAAGTGGGTTTCTCCTCTCTCTTTCCGAAACGGTGTGCGTGGCTCGACCAAGCACCTCCTAGATGTTGGCGGTCAGTGTGATGGCAGCTCAATAGTAAAATGTGTAAATCTTTTTGTGCAGGGTTTTTTTTTGGAGTCGGTTTTATTTTTTGTTAAAAAGTTTGTTTTATTTTGTACTTTTCAGTGAAAATTGATAATACCGTCAAAAAGAGCTTCTGAGTACAGAATGTTTGTCACGACAATTCCAGTAACACCAAACACGACTTGGTTACGTTGTTTGGTTACCGTGTTCTGTTTCCAGTTCCAGCATCAGACCAGTTTTATGGTACCGTATTCAATAGCACCATGTACATTTGTTTCCGCCTAGTAATTTAACTAACAGAATCGGAACATCTAATCGCTACCATCGAAACACTGGCCATTCAGAAGTAAAGTTCTACTTGCCATCTGTGGTGTTCATCATCAGTTTCCGTAGGTACACCAAATCCTATTTACTGAATGTAAATTCTTGATTTTATCAACAAATTACCGAAAACGCCGTACATGTCCCTGTAACATTTGAAGAGTTCCCTCGATTTCTCCAAGATTCCATCATCGGATCCCGACTTCGTGCCAATGGAATCAATTTCGAGTTGTACCCTTTCGATTAAAAACAAATTTATGAAAATCGGTTCAAGGATCTCCGAGATATCGAGTAACATACTCCTCCTTTTTTAAAGTCGGTTAAAAAAAGTTACGTCCATTTCAAGAGTTTATCGATTAGTGTTTGAAAGTATTGTTGTTGATTTATCGAAAACTTCAGTTAATGTATTGAAGTTTTGTAATTATTATTTCCTTAAACAATATTATCGTCACTTGTAATATGAATTAACGTAACCGCCAAATGACGATTTTTCAGGAGACGCAAAAAACTGATTTGCAAATCAGAAAAATGGTTGTAACTTTTTATTCAATTATCCTTTTGCAATGACGTTTACTGCAATAATCTTGTATTTGTAAGTTCTTTTAGCTAATAGAAGTCTTGTTGGTGCTGCTATTATGGTTTAGAAAATAGCATGGTGGTTACGTTAATTTTTTTGTAAAAATTGTGAGTTACATTAAGATTTCTTCTAAAAAATGAAGTACAGTTTAACGTATCTCACAAAATTTTAAGAATGTTTAACGTAAAGGACACGGCGTTCCGAAATGTGGACTTACGTTATAAAAATTAAATAAAGGACTTTCAATCTTATTTACGTACTATAAGGTTCAAAATGTTTTTTGTTTTTATTAGTAGAAATTTTTTGACGAGGTAGATATGACGACTTTAAACCGGTTTATAAGTACGAAATATATGTTACTTAGTTACAAATACACCAAGTTTTACTTGAGATCAACAATAAAACAAAACAAAAAGACTTAATTACTTAATTAATTTCGTAAACATGAGGAGACTGCAAATAGTTTTGCACGTTTTGTTTAGGAATTACTTCGTTGTCGCATAGTTTCTTCAGATACTTGTACTTTTTTACTGAAATTGGCATTCGTTGTGTATAAAGTTCTTGCAGAGGATAATTCAGTAGATTTTTCGGGATGACATCTCCGCTTTCTCTTTTCCTATCCCTTTCCCTATTGCAACGTTTGGCTCTTTATTCAACTGTATTTTGAAAGTATCACTGACTTCTTTCATTATATATTTCACTACAAATTTAAGTTTGGCTTTTTAATTGTAACAATCCTAATAATATCTCTTAGTCTGAAGATTTTGTTAAAATTGAATACTTACACCGATTTTTATTTTTGTCCCATTTTTGTCGAGACCAAGGAGGTATTGCAAGTTTTTAAATAAGTATATACCTACTATCAATCCACACATAGGTACATGCTGGTAGATTTGATTCGACGTAATGCTCGAAAACTTTTGATGCGGAGCCCAGTGCAACGATGACCCACAATCATGTGAACGGAACGAAAGACAACGCGTTGTTATAATGTACATACCCTGGACCACGAATATTTGTCTTCATTAACTGGGAGATTATAGGTAAACAAGCACTCAATTCAAACGAATACTTCAGACTAAGATATTTTAAGATCTCCATAATTAAAAAGCCAGATTTACACAAATTTCCAGTAAAATACACTACGAAGACGGTGATACTTTTAAAATACAGCTGATTAGAGAGCCAAAAGTTGCAATGGGGAAAGAGAAAGGGAAAGAAGTCATCCCGAAAAATTTACTAAATTATCTTCTGCAAAAACTTTATACACAACGAATGCCAATTTCAGTAGCTAAGAAAAGTACAAGTATCTTAAGAAACTATGCAACGACGAAGCAATTCCTCTAAACAAAACGAGCCAAATATTTGCAGTTTCCTCTGGTTTACGAAATTAAGTAAGTTTTTTTTACTTTTTGTTGATCTCAAGTAAAACTTGGTGTATTTGTAACTTAGTAACACATTTCGTACCTACTTATAAACCGCTTCTAGTCGACATTACTATCTCGTCACAAATTTGCTGAGACAGAAAAAAAAACATATTTTGAACCTTGTGATAAGTGAATAAGATTCCAAGTCCTTTATTTAGCTTGTATAATGTAAGTCCAAATTTCTGCGCGCCGTGTCCTTTGCTTTAGCGTAACCGCCAATTAATACGGCGTGCCTCAAAAAAATTAACGTAAGAGCACAGAATAGATAATAGTACAAGTACAGAAGCCTCACTGCTTTGATTTTCACAAATGCCGCCTTTTTATGTGCCTACATAATTATTATTAACAAACGGACCGCACGCTAGCAGCCGACATTGAGCTCTCTGGCGCCGCGCGAAGGTCGAGATTATTCTGCACCTTGACAAATGTTCCGAAAATAGGGTTGTCATTCAATACTTAATTAAATTACCTACCTATAATACTATCAGATTTATGGTGTTTATAATATTTACCTACTAAGCGATTGCACTTTTATTTATTCTATGACGCGGGGTCGAATATTATGTAAGAATAGGTACCAGTTTTTAGTTAGCGCGACTATGCTTCGCAACTCTCGTTGCGAGACATCACCAGTCGCTTTCTCACAGTAGTGCACAGAAAGAAACAGGTAATATGTACATCTCGCGCGAGAAATAGTCACATGTTAGAGTTTCTTCAGTCCCATTAGCACGATAGGGCGCGAGTAGAGACGCGCGACATAGACTATTACCTGTCACTGTCTAACCAGAGACGTCAGAAAGTGACAGGTAGACTATCTCGCGCGCAACGCGACTAGAGCGTGTTGCCGTGCTAAGCCTACGGAATGACTGATAAAAGTGTTATAGTCTAGGAGCTAGCAAACAGTTATTAGGAACAAAAACGAAAACAATATACGTAAGAATTTATTAATCTAATATTTATACAATGTGTTACAAAAATGCGGGTAAAGTAGAAAAGGGGTTAAATGGCCCATTATAAGGAGTCAATTTACAATATTAGAAAACCGTAGTAACCGTAGTATGACTTATCGCGAAAATCAACTTAAACAGACATTTTTTTAACTTGAGAAATAATGTTGATAAAAACATAGTTCGCAAACCTTTTTGAATGAAAAATTTAAAATCCATCAAAGATTACTCTCTGTTAAATAATTTATGATACTTAACTTCAGTTCTATTAAGTGACAACTGAAAAACGAACTTTTAATTGTTGGTAAGACAGAGTATTTCATAGATATTTTTCCACTTATTTTATTGTAAACCTAAGCCAAATGTCATTATACTATAATGAATAAATTATTCAACTGGTGTAATTGAGTATCATGTTACTGTGCTACGTTGTAACACGACTCTTGGACTATGTTAGCGGCTCCTTTGAACTTGCGGAACGGGTCGCGCGACGACTCGCGACACCGAAGAGATAGGTAGGTATCATTTATAATACAGTGCGCGGCCGGCACAGCGCGTTGACGCAAACTGTCGTGTACTTGTGTACCTACTTAACTACATGTAAACAAACCGGGCATTTCAATTAAATACTTACAGTCACTTTTCAGTTTTAAAGTTATTTATGTTAGGTATGTACCTAACATAAAATAACTTTAAAACTCACGTCTATATAACCAAAAGGGACAGACAGAGCACACGAAACGCTAGGCAGATAATACATCTATGTACGTTTCAGCGCCACTTTTAGCAGTTTTTGGGTAAATTTTTTTGTTAAAACTGGCAGAATAGTGACAGGTTGCTAGACTGTCGCCTACAATATACCGTAATGTCCGTATTGCCATTGAATACCGTAACCTCAAAGTAAGTAGGTACCTACATACTTTCAAATTAAATTATAGCGGACTCGGTATCATAGGTAGATAGTTATTTTTATACAACTCGACCAACTTATGTAGTTACAGTCGTCCGAACAAAATGAATGCGTTTCATAGATCTATGTGTCAAGTTCATTTACATTTAAGTAGGCAAGTACCTAAACCTCCTGGGTATAGTTATATTTTAGGTATAGGTACTATACAAGACTACTTATGTTGCATTCTTGTCGTTTATCATTGTCAATTGTAGTTCATTATGTACCTACTCAGTTCAAATAAGTATTATAGTAGGTATATAGTATAAAAGATTTGTGTGTGGTACCTACGTACCTTTCGCTATCTTTCTCACTTGACGGAAGCGAGAAAAACTGACAATTACGATTTTTTCATTGTTTCGACAATCGGCTGCAATGCAGTTTTTTTAAATTTCATTTTGGCAATGAAAATATCACGCGTTAGCGACGTAAACTTAATCGTACTTCGTAAGAGACGCGCGCGTGCGCCACGGGCCAGTGCGCGGCAACCACTGAATAGGCCGCATCGATGATCCCGCCGGTATGTACTTGTAGCTCGGCGGCGGAATGGCGGAGTGACACCCCCCTGGTAAGAGTCATTTTCATACGGGTGAAGTCTCTTACATTAATGTTTTTTTTTACCTTTGGTCATTACATTAATAAACAATCACAGATCTGTCGTTACGTTAACCAAATGTAGATAATTCGAAGAAAATACATACATACATACATATTCTCACGCCTGTATTCCCATGAGGGGTAGGCAGAGCACATGGATTCAAAAGTCCAGTGCCACGTCTAGCGAATTCAGGGTAACCAGATGGTTAAACGTGATATTGCGGTGACAGGTTGCTAGCCCATCGCCCACAATACACTAACCCTTTCCCAGAGTCGACTCTTACGACACCCACGGGAAGAAAGGGGGAGGTGCTATTCTAACCCGGCACCACACGGGAAGAAAATATACAATACATTATAAAAAATACGATAAAATGAAAAAAATGGCCAGATTTTGGTTAACGTAATCGCCATTTTTTTCAAGATAGCCGAATTTTAATAACAGGGATCGATAGAACAGAAAATTTGCAGTCGAACTGTATACTTAACTCATTTTCGTCATTTTGGCGGTTACATTAATTCATATTACAGGTGACGTTATGGAACTCAAAAATGCAAAGAAATGTACCTATCTAACACACGAAAAATAAACCAACATAAGATGAGCTGGCAATAACATAGTAAACTGTACGAAATAGGGTTCACCTTAAGTTGGGATCTGCACAGGCGCGGCAAGGACTACATAAAGCGCGCCGCGAGCTGCGCCGCGGCCAACCCCTAACATCTCAACCCCCTGAACATCTTGGAAGTTGACGTCCTACTGAAGGGGCGTGAACTACGGATCTACGCGGCCTACAGACCGGCGGCATCACCGGCCAACATCGCGGCAGAACTGGCTGATGTGATGGCGGCATCCATGCAGATCATCCTGGCGGGTGATCTTAACGCCAGACATTCAGCCTGGCACTCCACCACCACAGATAACGCCGGAAGGGCGATCCACAAGGCCGCAGTCGATCTAAATTGCGAAATCTCGGGACCCTAACGTTGAAGTCCACGGCAACCACAATATGCACAACCATGAGATGCCATGGTCCAACTCGGTGAAATACCTGGGCGTCACCATTGACAGGAACCTTAGTAATCTATGAAGTAGCATGTTGAAGAGGTCCCCTAGAAAACTCTATGCTTTAATTTCCGACGGCTTCAAGTGTAATATCGTGTACAGAGAAGCTTTATTATAATAGGCTATATGACTTAAAAAATAATAGTTAGTCTATCAGATAGAAAACCAAAAAATGTTGTACACATATTTTTTCTTTTATTTGACAAACGAAAAATGATGATAATACGGCGTTTAAAAGTTTCGCGTGACGTAACGCCTATGGTCCATTCAGGATAACATTAGACTTTTAACCTACAAAATTATTATAAAACAGGAAATCATTATTGCAATAACACTTATCACTGTTTGTTATAATGATCTCAAAACCAATGGTTTCACCATTTGCAGTGACTCCTTGCGTAGACTTAAAAATATGTGAGTAATTGACCGTTAAAAGTCTAATGTTATAGTGAATGCCTGAATGGACCGTAGGTACAAATTTTACCTAGGTGTGACGTCACAAGCCCCCACCTGGAAGTTTTATGATCTAAAACTGTGTTGTTGTTTAGTATGTAATTTGAAAAAACAAAAAACGTTTCTTATATTTTTCCCACTAAATATATATTTTTTTAACCCAGTCGTCATCCCTATACAAAAAGTAAACTTTTTCCTTCGGAGCAAAATGTAGGTGCAATACACCCAAAATGTAACCAATGGTTTTGCACGTTCTGTGTTTTACAAAATGTATCAAATATGACCATTCTGTGTTTTGTGTATTTTGCTTTGAAGCATTCATATTCACTTTCTTAGTCACTCTACAAATTATTCATTCAGACAGTGTCCGAGAATCAGAGTTATTAGCAGCCAGATTTAAATCGAATTCCACGCGGACGGAGTCGCAGGCACAGCTAGTCGTTAATATGATTAAGGTCTGTGTATTAGTACTGCACTGTGTTACTCAGAAGTAGAATGACACAAATGAGAGACTAAAATAAAATATATGCCATACGCTCAAATGGATGATTAACGTAGTATTGTATTTTGTTTTTGTTGTTATTACGAAACTAGGCTATCACCAAGTGGTTTCAGTGAATATGAACAAAAATAATTTGCATAGAAAAGAAACTGACTCTTTGCTACTTACCGGGAATATCCTGTTAATGTCTCCCTGGATAAGTTCAGAGGGTAGATTGCCCACATAAGCTTTATATGGTGGCTCCGAAGGGAGCGGGCGCCCGCCCGTCGTCCTTCGGCCACCGCCGAAGTCCCTAAAATCACCACATAACCAAGGAATAATATAACCTATAAAAAATATCACACACACTTCTTTCACCTATAATAATGAAATTAATATTGATTTCGGTACGCGTTTTGAGGTAAAAAGTGATAGATTTGCACACGTTTTCTTTTAAAATTGCAATTTCAGTTCATGTTATCGCATTGCCAATACAAGTGAATTATCTGCTAAAAGCAATAGTGCACCACATTTGATAGAAAATCCAACCACAAAATTTTAAAATCTATGTAAACGACTGTAAAAAAAGGCGTTTTAAATAATATTTTAAGCTTTATACCTATGATGCCCATCATCAAAACCACTGCGACCTGCCATGTTTAGAAACATGGAACACTGAGCGCGCGCGCATTCAGCTTATGAAGTAAAATGCTAGCAGCCATTATTTATTTTTCAAGTGGCAACATTACACCTCATTATAAGTCAAACTATAAAAATTTACTAAATAACTTAAAATAATAAAAGTCATTTAAGTTTTCCATAAAAGTTATGAATTGTTAATAGATACTTTTTATTTTATTACATAGTTTATTTTTAGAAATGCATCAGTAGCTTTTAATACCACAGACACATAAAATGAATTCCAAAATATTATACGTCTGTGGTTAAAATTAGCCAAGGAATTTTTATTTGTGATACCAAGCCATAGAGAACTGGTCTGTCCTCTATGTACTAAGATAAGCACACACTGGCAATTTTTGTAACTGTAAAATATTGCTGTCCTTTTTTTGTCACAAAAATAGAAAAAAACAGCAAAAAAGTCAACGAAAATAAAAAATAGAAAATTAAAATATTCTGTATTTCAAATTCCAACTCATCAAAGAGCCTCCGGTTCGTACTCTTTTTTTGTAATTATATGAATTTATCCTAATAAACAAATTTAGTGCATATTTATACATATTTTAGGAAATATAATATAATTAATTTAAGTAAGAATTTCTGTCATACAATGTCTGTTGTTGCCACAAACACGGTTAAATGTACGTTTTCGAACGAAATATTTTTAACTTTGACGTCTTTGACAGCGGCAACGCAAGTCAAGTCAAGTGTCGGACTGTCTGTCACTGTCAGTACCATGTGGGCATTCGACACTTTTCAGAGCATGGGAATTATTTCGTTTTAAAAATGAATGAAGAAATGGATATCGATGCTGCTAATCCTGCAAAAAATATAAAAGTGACAACTTCAGTTCTAGATGCGTTTGATTTGTTAAAGGCAGTGGATAAAGACGCTAAATTAACTGGTGGTGCTAAAATAATCACTCGGCTACAAGGCGGCGAGGTTAGTTTCAAATTGTTTAAAGTGGTCGGCAAATAACTTGGCTACGTTTTAAGTGGGTGGGAGTAAGCTCGCTTTTTCCAGGTAAAAGCGATGTGAGAACTCACACTCATCACTTCAAATCTGGCCAAATTGGTTGCACACCACTAAAACATGTTAAAATACTACTACTATGATTTTTTTACCATGTATATCACGGTATCTACAACTAGTTAATTTTTTTACAGAATGAGAAAGAATTGAAGTATGTTCTAAAAAGACTAGTGAGAAGTCTGGGTGCCAATGTACCCGAGATACGAGCCGGATACTTTGCAACTCTGGTGGGTTTGCTGAAAAAGTTTGAAGTGACTGTTGGACAGTTACTTGAATTAGTGAAGAAAGAACTACATGCTAATGGTTCCTCTAAAAGTGTAAGTACAAGTTTTGTTTGTTGGTAATGCTAATGCAATGTTGATTTGGGGCAATCCTTTTTGTTATAGTTGGCAATATTTCTAGTATATTGTACATATACAATTTAGTTTCAGACAGGTTGATCTACAGTATATCTAACAAAATTAAGCCGAAAAAAAAACATGAAAATATGTTTTTTGGGACAAAGTTAGTTGTCCTGCAGTCAATATAACATCATACAATCAATCATAATCAGACAAAATAAAACTATTACAGTGTTAAATACAGCCTTAAACAAAATATCCATGCATTTAATTGCCTTTCAAACAAACAGCTCTGTCTTTGTTTATGATTGTAAAAAAAACTGATAGTATAATTATCTCACCACATACTTAAATAGAAATGTGTTTACAGATAATATAATTAACAAATTACATTTAAAATTATTGTTTGACAGTTTTACATAACAGGCTATAATTTTTTTATGTTCTTAGTACCTATCCCATATTGACATAACACAAATTATTCACCTATTGGGTAGAAAGACCTTTTAAGTTTAATAGGTAGTTAAAAAAAGGTGGTACAGTCGAGTTCATAAATATATGAGCAGACAAATACCAAATATGTAAACTTTTGCACCTTATTGCCAATGTCATAAAGGTGTACAGATATTTTTGAACCCTCAGTTTTGCTCATATATTAATAAACTCGACTGTACACTATTGAGCATGAGCATAAAACTTGGCATGATTTTAGAGAGAATGTAAATTAGAATCTCTCTCTTAAATTGTGCCATCTAGCTTGCAACTATTTTTGAGATGGAAATAACAGACAAAACATGAAATTGTGATTAATTAGTAAAAAAAGAGGTTCCTGGGTACCAATTAAAAGTGACCATGTATACTCAGTCAACATCCAGGTACAACCAGAGAAAATAATTAAGAATTTAATGGAAAACTTTCATTCACTTATCTTATTTGAAAATACAGGAGGTTGGTGATGTGGCCCTGGGACAGATCTTGGTGTGCGGGGCCATATTCCGTTCTGGACGTATGCTCTTGTGCACTGAGGAAGAGCAGAAGGAGATTGTGCAGCTGCTATTAAAAGCTGGTGCAAAAAAGTCGTACCTCAGCACTGCTGCTTACCTTATGTTACTGGACTTTGTTATAACGGTAAGTATTATATCCAGATGCTGGATTTATTGAGAAACAGTCAGAGAAAATTTCAGTTTTCAATTTCCAATATTCATATTCAGGGGTCGGATTTTTCATCGCATGATCCGAGGCAAGAAAACTATGGAGTCGATATTAAAATTAAACTTTTAATTCAT
>BHDV01006734.1:600514-616360 GCA_005406045.1 Adoxophyes honmai
ATGGATATTGGAAACTAGATGCACAAAATAAAAGTAATGTTTTATTTTACTTTATTTTTATTTACAATGTAATTTATTTCTACTGATAATGATTTATTATATTTACAATTTTATTTCATACTTAATTAAATGAATGAGTATGAGTATGGTTTAAATAATAATTTAATTTTAATATCGACTCCATAGTTTTCTTGCCTTGGATCATGCGATGAAAAATCCGACCCCTGTTCATATTATATTGATACATCAAGAAACACAACATATTGGTCTTTTACACATTTTCATCTGGTGTAAATCTAAATTTACAATAGTAGTGGCTAGGAAACATGTAATAGCCATGGTTTCTTGTGTGTCACATTGCGTATGCTCATACTGTTAAACTGTTACTTACCAGTATGTGTATTTTTTTCTTCTTTCTCCAGTTGGATGGCTCACAGTTTTCAACAATAATATGGTCTAACGTGAAGCAAGACTTCAAGAAAGAGTTAAAGGAGCACACTTTGGATTCCCTCTATTTCCTCATGATAGCAAACAAGAAATTTCCAGAAAAAGTGAAGCTGCGGAAACTAATAGGGGTTGCTGACATTCTGTGTGAAGACAACATACATGTGATTTGTGAGAAACTTATGGTGAGTTACCTCCTTTTTTTTGTGTAGGGGTTGCCTGATCCCTGGTTTTCGATAAGTTCCTATCATAGTTGGGAAACAACTACAAATAATCACAGATGTGAACAATTGCTAAGTCAACTTTGTCGAAATTTGGTAGTTTGAGCTAGCAAGGTCGTAGGCTACTTGTTAACCCGAAATAAATGCAAACTTCACACAGGATAGATAGCTATGAGCAAAAACTATCAGACATAGTGTCTGGTAAATTGTATATTAGCGCATTATACATTAGAAAATGTGTATAAAATCTTAAGTCACTGTTTACTGTTAGGAACGAAACACAATTGTTAATAATTTACCCATTGCTGTCATTAGGCGACTTGGCACCATTTTTATGGTCTATGTTACTTGTTCTTCCCCTGATGTGAAGTATAGTGTTACAATAGTAATTGACTTATTCATGTTTCTTTAAATTACAGACTGGAATAGACTTCAACTCTCTCAACCATCCAATTTACAAGGAAATTGGCACAAGTATAGCTGAATCCCCAAATCTCCAACTATTCTGGACATCAGGCATTGACAGCCAGCTCGTCAAACACAACAGGAACCGGGAGCTGGTGGCCATCAACATGCTCACCACCATCCTCAACAACCTGAAAGACAATGTTGAGGTCATACCAGAACTGATCAGCAAGAACTTCTTCAAACTGTTCATGGACTGGTTCAAAGGTCTGCAAACTGCCAGCAAGATCAGAAACAAGAGAGAGAATGAAGATGATCACAAAATAATGATCAAGAAAGAAAAGGATCTGCTCAATGCTCTGAACAAAGCCCTGAAGTTGGAGAAAGTTGACAATGCAATCAGGGTCCAAGTGTTACATAAACTGTTGTTCAATCCTGGAGAGCTGAATTTCACTGAAATAACTGGAACTAGTATAGTCAAGTCAATAATTGCGGATTTAGATAAGAGTGGCGTGAAGAAAATGGCCAAATTATTCAAGGGTGTCCTTCTGAACACTGACAAATGTGTCAGAGACACTGCTGAAAGGAACTGGTTCAATATTGAAAGGATTCGGGCTGCCGAGCTCATGTCATATCTGGTGAGCCATGACGCCGTGAAAGATGACACTGAGTTCAAGCTGGCTTACATGAAGGAACTGATGTGCTTTGGATTTTTCAAAATCAGTAGCGGTGATAATGCTGCAGTCAGCAGTGACTTATCAGGTAAATAAAGATAGATAAGGATACAATTTTATCAAAATAGTAACAATAATATTTTTTCACTTGATTTATATTTTTACAACCATGTCAGTGTGCTAATCCACTTTACAAAAAACTGTTAAGTGTCAGTCTTACTCATAGTAAAAAAAACTGATCTCACACACATATGTATGTGTATTTATTTGAAATTGTGGAATATAGACGAAATAGGTACAATGATTTTTCCTAAACTCTACTATATGTTGTGAATTTAAATAACTGCTTGTGTTTTAAATAGCTTACATATTAATGGTGTTTCTGTTTCTCCCCGCAGCTTCAACGAAATCGTGTTTCTATCGCTGCTTTACTTCCCGCTTTACCAATGTGGACAGTTTGGTGGACGTCCTATCTTCACTCAGTGATTTCATCAATGGCATCCTGCAAAAAGAGGAAGTCAGAACCAAGCTGGAGAAGCAGTTTCCCAAAGAAAATATGGACTGCTGGGAAATGCTGACAGAAGTGGCTGGTAATATTCAGAAAATCGAATCAAAACCAAAAGTGGATAAAGTGTTTCTCATACTATTGTATCAACTAGGCTTGTTCTTGTTCTCTGAACCAGATCACGTAAAAATGGCCCGAAGTTCCATAAAAGAACTGAAAAGTTGCTATGAGCATTACAAAAAGGGCAAAAAGAAAAAAGTAAAGAAAGTAGTGAATGAAGACAGTCTAGCAGAAGATGAACCAGAGTGGATGGAAGTGTTAATAGAAGTCCTACTGTCTATCCTCTCTACCGAGTCCAGCGTACTTAGGTCTGTCGTTCAATGCGTGTTTAGGCTTCTCTGGGAATATATAACACCCACTTCAATCGGTCAGATTTTATCTGTACTGGATCCAGACAGCGAAAATAATCCTTTAACTCAAGATAGTGATTCCGAAGATGGTGATGACGATAAAAGCGAATCTGAAGATGAAGATAAAGACGATGTGGATGGTAAAGCCGGAAATGGCGGTAGTGGCGAGGAAAGTGACAGCGAAGAGGACGACGATGACAAAGTTACGGTTCCTGATCAGCTGAGGATAGCCGTGCAGAAGGCTTTGGGCGGCGCCGCGCTCGACTCCGACGCAGAGAGCATCGACGCCGACATGATCGATGAAGAAGACGGAAAGAAACTCGACGACGCTCTCGCCGAAGCGTTCAGACAATTCAACCAGGGTAAAGGCAAGAAGTCCAAGAAAGACCGCAAAGACAAGAAGGCACTGTCTGACTTCAGAATCAGGGCTCTGGATTTAATTGACATTTATCTTGAAAAGGAACTGTCGATGGACATCTGCCTAGGTATGATCGCTCCTCTGACGCGATGCCTGGAGTTCTGCATACAAGATAGTCAGTTCAGCGAACTTGAGAACAGGGTGCGAAAAACCATTAAAACTCTAACAAAAATAAGGAAATTTTCGACAACAGATGACATTACTTTGGATGTTTTATGCGACAACCTAAAATCGGTCATCGACAAGGGCTCCAGGTCGCATTTTATGTTCCAAGCAATTGGTGACATTGTAACTCATTTTGCTACGTTCATAATTCACTGCTCCCTGAAAATTGACTCTAAGGTCGCTAAATCGCCCAAAAAGCAATCTTCGTCGCCCCTTGTTACAGTATTCAAGGAGGCTCTACAAAGCTACTTCCAGAATCGAAACTGCATGTTACCCATTATATTCTTCCACAATGTCTTGCAAACAGAGTGGGCAGGTAATTACGAACTGGTGCCTGTAATAGTCGAAAATGTGTTCAACAGTAATGTAAGGCAGTTCCGCCGGAACGAAGGCCTGGAGCTGATGGCGGGCTTCTACCGGGCCTTGAAGCGGTCGAAGCCGAGCGCCGCCGCATTGACTAGATTGAAAAAACTAGAAACGCATTTCGAAAGCAAATTAAAGACTACATTAAAAAGCGATTCAGGCTTTGAAGCGAAAAATAATTTCTTTACTGTACTGAAAAAGCTCATAAACACAATGAAAATGGTTCACGAAAGTTGTCATATTCCATCAAGTATAGATTTAAAATCAACTGTAGAGTTTGTAGGAACTTTTAAAGGGACAGCCAAAAATAAAACTAACAACCAGGTTCAGGAAGCTGGACAAGCCGAAAAAAAAAACAAATCGAAAAACAAAAAGCGGAAACCGGAACACATGAATGGTCACGCACATCCGCCAGGGAAAAAAATAAAACAGGAATCAAGTGACTAAAATTAAGACTATTTATAATTGTAAGCAGTAATTTTTGTCATTAAAAATATTTCATTGTGCACTTTTTTATTATTTACTATAAAGTTCACTTCTTCCCGACATAATATAGAAATTAAATTACAGCTAGGTCTCCGGTGTTGACTGGTCATCATCGTCATCAATAATTCTAATTAACTTAGTCCCAAATTACCTATTCATATAAACTAGTATACACCCAAGGAGTCGCATTCGAGGGGAAAGTGGGGTGCCCCCCCCCCCCATGTTAAGGCGCTAATGATTGCAATAATTCTATCCGACTCTTTATTTCAACAATGAAAAAGAGTCCGCCTAAACCAGAGGTTCCCAAACTTATATTGTCTACTGCCCACTTTGAGAATAAAAATTTTCACCTAGTACATACTTAAAAACCACTATAACACACAACTACCCTCTTTTTTCTTGGTCTCTTACCGCCCACCTTCAGGCCTGCAGCGCCCACAAGGGGGCCTTATCGCCCACTTTGGGAATCAATGGCCTAGACTTTAATAATGACCAGTTTATCTTTTGTGGCAGCTCTAAATGGATTCGCAGTAGGTAACCGTGATAGCTAGAGAGTTGAAATTTTCACAGATGATGTATTTCTGTTGCCAAACAAATACTAAAATCAAAATAATAACTATAATTAAGGGGGGCTCCCATAGAAAAAGGTATTTTTAGGGTTCCGTACCCAAAGGGTGAAAACGGGAAGGTAAGAGCTAGGCAACTGAAATTTTCAGAAATGATGTATTTCTGTTGCCGCTATGATAACAACTCCCTCCCATACAAAAAACGTTTTGTTTTTTTTTGTTTTTTTTTGGTATGGAACCCTTCGTGCGCGGGTCCGATTCTCACATGGCCGGTTCTTTTTGCTGTTTTTGGTACGGAACCCTTCGTGCGGGAGTCCGACTCGCACTTGGCCGGTTATTTAAGTCGCGATTGGTTCACATGATGACGGTTGCCTGATTGGTCACATTTATTTTAGCGCGCGTTTGTCTCCCGCACCTCGTTGCACACTTTTCAATTTTGGCCAAGTCGCATGCCGAGGACTGTTGCAATCGTTATGAAGAAAGTCCGTAATGTTGGTGGACACGTTTTTATTTGCTCTAAAACCATATTTCGTTAAATTTAGAATGGACAGTCATTTTCCGAGGATTTCAGTTTATATGAGGTTCAATCCACCTATGTTGAATATTAGTGATCAGTCCATCATAATTTAAAAGACTTTCCTTAATGTCTTTGATCTACGTAACCCTTTTTTTTCCTATTGCACAAAATCCATTTTATTCTGATCAATAGACATCGGATTTTATGCATTTGCATGTTTGCATAATGCAAATGCATATTTTGGCACTTTTTCATTGATAGTGCATATTTTGATACTTTTTCATTGATAGTGCATATTTTCGTGTTTGACGTGTTGTATTGCGTAGAGCAGCGTTTCTCAAACTTTTTTAGTGACGGAACCCTTTTGGAAAGCGAAACACTTGACGGAACCCTATAAAAAAAACAGCAGTTTTTAAAAGTATTATTTATCCACCCGTCCGTCCATGTATTCGCCGCGTCAAAACTTTCGACCAGAGAATGGCGTTTTGTTTTTTTTTCTAAATTCTTGCGGAACCCCATCAGGGATATCACGGAACCCTGGGGTTCCGCGGAACACACTTTGAGAATGGCTGGCGTAGAGTAACGCCCCTCCAAGTTCGCTATCGCAAAAGTTTCGTGGTATTGCATGCAGATGTAGATGCAGTTTTGTGTAAAATCTCTGATTTGGAGGCCATCAAGAAAATTGACGCATTTATCAACAGCACCGAACAAACTTTGCCTGAAGAGGTTTCTGCAGAGATGGCGCCAAATTTTAAGTTCTGTCCAGTTGACGTTGAAACGTCTTGTCTTGTCTTTACAGTAGAAACTTAGAAAAATAGAAAGTCACAAAAATTATAACAAATAAATATATAAATAATACGAAAATTCTAATCCCAATGTGCATTATATTAGAGAATATTTCGCCCTGATTGTGCATATGTTAGTGCATATTTCGCCCTTTTTTTAGTGCATATTGCATGCATATTTTGGCATTTTGATAGTGCATATAATCCGATGTCTACTGATCAATCATGACTATATTTTCGTATATGGCAACACTGATGACAATTTCACCGGAAACAAGCAACTCATATGTTTCACAACCTGCCCAAAACTCAGCCAGCCATCTTTTGTGAAAAATCATTTGTTTCGTGTCGTCTGAGTAAAATTCGCAATTGTAATTAATGTCAGAGCCACAGTCTTCGCTTTTGTTAAAAAAGCAGCTAGCAGGTAAGGGTCAAAACGTATTAATTTTGGTATTTGTACAGCACACTATCGTGAGCGTCAGACGACATATTCGTACATTCATTGACCTCCGTGGGTCGAATTTTGAAGATCGTCTTTGCTAATAAACCTCTAGTATTAAACGATCGATTTTACAGCTTGGCACGTAAAAGATTAAGTGGAAGAATTGATTACGAGATGAAGACTTGCTTTAAAAATCAATATCGTTCGCATTGAACTGACGTTCAGTGCCAGTATGACTAACTTTTCACTGTGTTTTTATATTTAGTTGTTCGTTCTCTGACTGTCCCACCTGTTTTCTTATCTCATGCACAGATTGTAAGACAAAAGATTTATGTTTACTTTCGATACGTAACTCGTGAATTAAGTGAAAACTCATTATATTCCATTAATTTTCAGAACTGAACAAAAATCCAGTGGAGGGCTTTTCTGCTGGATTGATAGACGACAATGACATATACAGATGGGAAGTGCTCATCATCGGTCCGCCGGACACCTTATAGTGAGTAGCCAAGTATAGTATTAAGAGTTAACTGTCTAAAAATAATGAATCAACAACCATGTGGTATTCTAGCCTTTTTATATATTTTTTATTTGAATAACCTTATAGAGTATATATTAATCTCCTATTGAGCTATAAATATGAAGGAATTCATACGTTTTTTGACTGCTGCTGCTATTAATTTTTTTTTATTTCCTTTCAGTGAGGGTGGTTTCTTCAAAGCACATTTACACTTTCCGAAGGAATATCCTCTGAGGCCACCACGGATGAAATTTGTTACTGAAATTTGGCACCCAAATAGTGAGTACAGAATTTTATTAACCTGAATGGTATAAATTTAATTATATGAATTGAAATATTGTCAACTTAGTCAGTATACTTCTTGGCAATGGATTAACATTTTGCAATTGAGAAATACAGGCTTGTTTTATATTATAAACACCTAAGACTTGACATAAAGTGTTTATATTCATTGTATAAAAAATCCCTGACTGATTCAAACTTGGGCTTTGCTATATGCAAGGTTCTCTAACAAAAAGGCTATCGGATTGCTTACTGTTTAAGTACTTTTTTTTGTTCATTATCAAACCTTAACAACACTCAAATTATTATTAGGATGTGCATGCTTTTATTTTAAGTCTCAAATTGAATAAAATACTGTCTTTCTCGTTTACTTGTGTTTAAATTGTTCAATGTTATTTTGTACTAGTTCATATGCAGTAGTTGAGTTTTGGATCACATTTAATCCATATTATGAATAATTTTTGGGGACATTCACCTTAATCTGAACTGTTTACTCTGATCACTGCTGATTTGACTACAACATTCTATAGTAAAATAATTTAACAACTAAAATGTTTATTATAGCTTTAACGTTGATAATTCTGCCAACAGTGCTGTAAAATCCATTCTAATGAATTTCAGTTGAAAAGAATGGTGATGTCTGCATATCAATACTGCATGAGCCAGGTGATGATAAGTGGGGGTATGAGAAGGCATCAGAGAGGTGGCTACCCGTGCACACAGTGGAGACCATACTCATTAGTGTCATCTCCATGCTGGCTGATCCCAACGACGAGAGTCCTGCTAATGTAGATGCTGCGGTAAGTATCACAAAATTTAATCTCTAATTTTAAGCATCCTACTTATCATGCATATACAAACCCCAAGCATGAATGTGTGTGCAGTCCATATTTAAATAATACATATACATACTTGCTTGGGAATACTTTGGTACTTAATAACACTAACAAGTGCATGTTTTTATTTCTGTTATTTAAAATGTGGGTGGATGTTTAATGGTGTAATGAACATGAGTAATATTATCCCTCTTTAGACCTTATTCGCGATACTCAAAAAGCAAACATATTCTTTGGACTTTAGTACCAAACAACAGTTTTGATCAGATCTGAAGGAGCTAATGAGAGTTTGGGTATGTCTAACCAGGCTGGCCTTTACCAGTTATGAAATAATGAAAAAAAAAACCTTAATTTATGACCAGACATGAGATTTTAGTTGTGGATAATTTAGAAGGGCTATTTGTGCATTTAAATGGAGAAGCAAACAGATTTTACCTATCACAACTTGAAGTCTCCATGAGACATTAATAGAATTTTGATTGGTTTTACTATTCTTTGCTTTAGCCAGTTCCACATGAATGGAATCACATCTATAAAACAAATATAATGCCATTTTCTCCTAGTTAAGAAGATAAATTTTGCCCTTGGTAGGTAATATCAAAACCATATCATATGAATAAGCAAATTGCCAATCACTTGAATGCAGGCAAAAGCAAATTACTTGAATGATATTACACAATATTGAAAATTGTCTTTATTCTGCCTGGTACAGTCGAGTTCATAAATATATGAGCAGACAAATGACAAATATGTAAACTTTTGCACCTTATTGTCAATGTCATAAAGGTGTACAGATATTTTTGAACCCTCAGTTATGCTCATATATTAATGAACTCGACTGTACTACAGTTGAGTTCATAAATATATGAGCAGACAAATGCCAAATATGTAAACTTTTGCACCTTATTGTCAATGTCATAAGGGTGTACAGATATTTTTGAACCCTCAGTTTTGCTCATATATTAATGAACTTGATGGTACAAGTTAATATATTTTTTTTTAGTTTCATTTTTTATTTAGAAAGTTTAACAACATTGAAACAAACTTGGTGTTTCTGTTCTTATTATGCTGTTAATGAATGATTTTTAAGTAAGTAAAAAAAACTCTTTATTGTACAAAATAAAATAAAAAGGCTACAGACAGGTTTAAAAAAAAAGAACTATGTACAAAGGCGGACTTATCCCAAAAGGGATCTCTACCAGCCAACCTTTTTCCTACTTCATACAGTCTCTGAAATCTCACTTGGCAAGATTCTACATAGTAAGAGTAAGTTTGCATATCGTTTTTCCATGGAAAAGCTCAAATTCTCGTTTCGAATTCACATGACCAATTCGTGTCACATTAAATGTCAGACTGTACTTAGGAGATTCACAATTATTATAAATTATGGTAATTAAAGAAAATTTACTAAGCAGTCTGATGTAATTGTAACAACCTCATTCATGTCTCTTATTCTTATACATGGATCCATGCTCTATTTCAATCAATATTTGTTTCAATCTGCATGATTTGTATACTTTGAAAAAAAAGGAGATAAGTTCAACATAGTTTTCAATTCATGTTCACTTTAACTTCACACAAGGAATTAAGAAATATATTTTTCTTGATATATTAACACATTCAGAACCAAGGACCCGGCTCCCGGGTTCTTCAAAACATTCGCGAGATACAGAGAACCCGGTAGCCGGGTTAATTTTGTACTAGCTATAGACTACTCGGTTCCGTGCAGATGTTTTGATTTTAGGCGTGGTCATGAATGTGTTAAGTGATATGGTTATGAAATTTACAGACATATCAAACAGAGATTAGAAATATAAGGAGTGCATAACTTTAACCCCTAAGAAATAAGAGGGATATCATATGTTTGATATTGATATGTGTGAGTATGTATCTGCAGAATTGCACTTTCATATGGACGTACCGATTTTCACGCGGTTTTTTCATTTAAAAGCCAGTTTTCCTAGGTTCTTATTTAAATACTAGCTGGCCCGGCGAACTTCGTTCCGCTTTCGAAAGATTTTTTATTTCGCAAGATTCCCAAATTTTCTCACCAGTAAATTCAAAGACAAAATTTAAAACTAAATTGTTTGGGGTACTAAATTTTTTACGCTGTATGAGTTTTAACAAATTTAACTTCTTTTTTCTACCTTTTCTGCTCTTATTCATGGGTTTTGAAAGATAAACTACCTTTACTTTTTGCACCAGTATGAAAACAATTGTAACAGGCTAAATTAACTACTGTGAATAATCCAAAACATCACAAACCTCATCCTTAAAATCTGATATACATCTCAGTGATTAGTCCAAGGGTTGCGGAACATACACGAGTCAGTCAGTAAAAACTTCTGTAGACAGAGATTCAATAGCATGCTGTGAATAACTGGATTATTTCTTAGAAAACAAACTGGCTGAGCTAAGTTCAATCGTTTTATTAATGTACCCACATATGCAAAATTGGTGGTGGTTTTATTATAGTATGTATTTTTAGTTTTTTAATAATTGTTGCATATTTACAATTTGCATTGTTTTATATCCACAGAAAGAATGGAGAGACAGATATTCGGATTTCAAAAAGAAAGTTGCCAGATGTGTTAGGAAAAGTCAAGAAGATTGCTTTTAGGAATAACAAGAAAACAATAGGTGGCATACTGTTTGTTGAAAAAGGGCCGTTAACACTACAATACCCGCAGTACACTGAGACAACCGCCACATAAGTCTGCCGCCCCAGGCCAAACGACAGACCAACAACAATATCGATATTCGTAGTTTTGCCCTCATTCTGCTTCTTTTTACAGAAAGAATGGAGAGAATCATATTCGGAGTTTAAAAGAAAAGTAGCACAGTGTGTCAGAAAGAGCCAAGAGGATTGTTCCTAAATAACAGTGCCCTTTTTCATTGATTTAGTTGGATAGTGAGTGTTTGGTGATGCACTTAGGCCGCGCAGTCGGCATTGCGCCCGCCCCTCCATCCGGGCCAGAGACAATATTGAAATTGATTTAAAATAAATACTTATTGTAATTAAACGGTATTGTAATTAAATGGTAAAGTTGCCACATCAAATAATAAATTAAAATAGAATTCAAAGTCTTTTTCATCTTTTTTAAGACATGTTAGCTAGCTATTATTATGATAATGAAATGTGTATTGTAATTTTTATAGAAAAATAAATCTGCATTTTGTTCTTTTACTTCCATTTTACTTTGTTGATCTCTGTATAGTAGAAACCAAATGTCAAATGATTTAGCAACACATTTTAGTGTTGTGCTGTAATCTTGTGTAAGATCATAAAATAACTGAACATATAGTAGCATTTTATAAAATCCGAAACTTGAAAAGCTAGTTTCTATATTTAATTTCAGAATATAGATTAGGATAACTTTTCACTATACTCCAGCCAGCAAAATTTCGTTAGGACGTTTGATATTGCTAAAGCTTAATTTATTAGTAAATTTAACACCTATTTATGATTTCTAAATTACCAAATGTATCAACTCTGCCATGCCTTTACCTGTAGATATTGATAGTAATGTATGTGTTATAATCGAATACAGAAATCCTGGCAAATAAAGATCAATAGGGATGGAATTATAATTTGTATTTTCATTGAAAGGTATTGAAGTGTAAAAAAAAGAAGGGTCCTTAAATTAAAATTTTCCGCGTGTTAAGATTTTGTTGTAATTTTTTTATGAATCTGTAAAATTACAGGTACAAATTGTGTCTAGTGACCCTAGATACTATTTCATCTGAAGAAAATATCTTGGTCCATTTACTACATACATTTCAGTTTCAGTACTGTTAATATTTCTAAATACGAGACAGGAATGTGAGATAATGTTATTTGGTACCTAAAAATTATTGTGTGTAGTCTTTAAGTTAAAATTATTCAATTTAGTTTCATGATTTGACTTAACTATTTGCTGATGTTCCTAAGCTCATTAAGATTTATTTAATTTTGGTGACAATGGTGTATATGTTGGAACAAAGCAAATCCCTTGCAACCGCGCTTGGAATGTGTGTACAATATTTTTACCTGTGTATATTTTTTACTATAAAATAATAATGCAGTAAATATTCAGACATTTTATTCCTCACATCCCTTCATTTTTGCCGTATTTCTAACTACTGACCCTTCAAAATGCACGGAGTAAATGTTTTAGTGTCGTGACACATTAGCGGAACGTACGGCGCCTAACATTCGGTTAAATACGCACGCAGTTCTTTTCTTTTCAAGTCGTCCATGACGCTCAACTGGTGTGTCATAGACGGCTTGAAATACACTGCGAGCGTATTCAACCGAACGTTCGGCGCCATACGTTCCTCAGATATGTCGTTACATTAGAGCTGCATTATGCAAAGTGCCCAATTTATCACTTAGTCCATAACATATGGATATGGGATAGTCCACAAAATTAAAATGGAATAACAGGTCACTCAGTGTCAGACAACTTTTACTAACTTACTAGTAACTTCCAGGGTTCTGAATCAAATAGGTACAAGAAGGAAAAAAAAGTAAAGTCACGAAATATGAAAAGGAAAAGAAAGTCTTGTGTATCAGTAGCAGCTTTACTGAAATTATTATAAAATTTTGGTATCGGACGAGATATGGTGGTGTCCTTTGGTATTAATTGCTAATTTTGAAACAGATGAATACAATTTGAATTCCAAGCCTTTGTCATATCTTATCACTGTCAGATGAGTATCTCTTGGATAAGAAAATATGGTTTCCATAAAATCTCTAAACATTACTGAACTTATCTGTCAACACTGTACTTATATCAAAAATATGTATACTGCTTGTCTGTGTTGCTAATTGTACCTACTTATGTTAAAGTTTACAAGATAAGAAAAAGTTAACAGTTTTACTATTTTGTCAGCCTTTTCATTGCTTTTTATGGAGTGTGTAACTAATAAAGCAGTATCATTAATATTTAAATAAATAAATACCAATGCTCTTCAGCACTATTCAACCTCATTTTATTTCTAACCAAATATTCAAAAAGCAGATTATTATTGAGGAAAATAAACAGAATAATTGAAACTGTTGCCAAGTGTGCTTTTCGAAATATATGGATTTCAATACTCAACCTTTTCTAGCAAACATACCTTCTGAACAGTAGAATCCGCCAGCGGATTCAATAGCATGCTTTAAATTCACTATGACCTATCATTGAATCCAGTGATACTTTGATTTCTTAACCCTTTGTATAAATACAGGAATAAAGATAAAAAATAATCACAGGATCCACCCAGACTAATAGTGGACCAAATTGAACTTTAGGGTGTCATTAACCCCACTGCTGATTGAGATAGTATCTGTATACATCCTACAGGGTACCGGGCAAACATGAGCAAATTACATCAGTCTGGATCAGAATCCTCGGCTAGCACAGTGCCTTGTATGTTGGTCAAATCTATGGTTTGTTCAAAGCATCTTTTAAAAACTCTTCTGATAAGTGCTTTGGCAGTTGGTGATGGAGGTATTACTAGGGGATTATCAACTTCATTATCTACTTGGGGATTACCACCATTTCTTGCTCCTTCATGTTCTTCAGGAATATCTATGAAATTAAATAGATGTGAATCCTCTTCTAGGCACTTGGATATATCAGTGTTCAAATGCGGCTTCTTCCTGGCGGATGTGTAACTGGAGCTTACATCTTTTCTTTTGGCTCTTTCATTATGTGTTGTATTTTGAGTGGTAACTTGTGAAGCATTGTCTGCTTTGGAAGTAGCAAGCACAAAATGTGCTTCAAATGTGGAGCCATTGTGTACTATGAAGACAACAGGCCGCCCAGTTGTCTCAAAATGTATTTGAATAGGTAAGCTGAGTGCTTCAGCAAATGCTAACAACGCTTTAAACTCTTTCAAAGTGAATGTTATCATTGTGTCTGTACCTATGGTGTAGCCATCAAACTCTGCAGGTTTTAAGGCCACTTGTGTTCGAATTACTTTTGAGAGGTCAGCGAGAGTATCTATGTAGTTCCGGAGTAACATGCTCTGTGCTGAGACTTCTAGTGTCACCTGGTCATCTGAACTCTGGAAGTTGCTCAATGCTTCAGACAGTATCTTGTAAGGTGATGTTATTCTGTAACAATAATATTGATTGATTAAAATGTAAATTGAACCCTTCTCTGAAAGTGAATCAATTTCAATCGCCACTTCTTAAACTTTCTTTAGATCTTAAATTGAGATTTCTGGAAGGCTAAATCAAGACTTAAGATAGATTCTGCTCCAGTGGCCCTGAGATTATATTTTGTTTAGTTTTAGTGTAACTATTACCAATACTTGAGAACACCAATATAATTAATTTTATAATTATTTCATTAATTGATATTGATGGAAGGTAAATATTTACTTACATTTAAGTTAGTAGGTATAGATTTACCTGTTTGGTACTGAATCCTTTGTGTATACAGCCTGCATAGCTTTGCAGTCCAGTATGGAGACAAAATGTGTCTTTATGATTCCATGTTTGCACCTTAATTGGAAGATCAATTTACAGGACTCCGGGTCAAGTTTGATCTCTAAGTTCTCAACTTGTTTATCCATGTGCGTCGGAGATTTAAAGGTGTGCAGAGCAGACTTCATTGATATTTTACATTTAAGGCCTTCATTGTCTTCAGTGGAGTAGTAATTGTAGTTAAAATAAGAAAAAAAGCTTTTGTTAAACTTGACCACGGCGTATGCCGATTCTGCTGCGTTTAAAGTTCTTAGAAGTACACAATCTGCTAGAGATTCTACGTAAAGCTCGTCTCCAAATCTTGCTAAAGCGTGAACAGTCCTTCCTAAAACTAAGAAAATGAAAAACTTTATCGATAAAGATATTAAGTACTTCAAAAATGTATCCAAGTTAAACCATTGATTCACAGGCTCACCTTTAACATTAGATCCCGGTACATGACACTTCATCTTGATTGAGGTCTGATTATATATAACATCGATATTTTACTCGCAAAATAAGTAATTTTAACTTAAATACCGCTGTAAATAAATATTGACAAATTGAAATAACCTCCAAAAAACCCTAATTCGAACCACCTGTTTTTTCTAATTTAAGGCAAAAGAAACTGTGTTCATACAGCCTCATTTTGTTGTTCGAACCTGAACTATCCTGTAAGCTGTTTATGCCGGCCACATACATTCGGAATTTTTCCGTTCGGAATCCCGAATCCGAAAATCGAACGCAGTCAATCCATACAAAATCTATGGACCGCCACACACATTCGGAAGCTTTCCGTTCGGAATTCCGCACGGAATTTTTCCGAATGTGTGTGGCGGTCCATTGACTTTGTATGGATTGACTGCGTTCGGACTGTCCGAACGCATTAAATCCATACGACATCTATGGACCAGCCACATACAGACGGAAATTTTCCGTTCAAAATTCCGATTTTTTCCGAATGTATGTGGCTAGTCCCATAGCTGGGCACCGTTAATCAAACAGTTAACTTCGTTAATCGTTATTCCGTTACTATAAAAGTTAGCTTCGTTAAACGTTAAAACGTTACATTGCGGAAGAATTAACGCAAGTTAACGTTAATCGTGAATCCGTTAAAATATAATAAAAAATCTTTTTCTATTGTTGTTACGTTAGTGAGGTGGGGTTTTGGTTCTGTAAGATATCTATTCGCAGCTTTCTCACTCGCAAAGTGTGTTTGTTTCACTCCAGTGCCGACTTGTCATCTTGCCGTTTCACAATTGTCTGAACCTGTTTTTCATGGGCTAAAGGGGGTGATCGACAGGCGAGTAAAACCGACGGTTTTGTGGCTCGTCGGTAAAGCTCGCCAGTGGATCACTGCAATACCGC
>BHDV01006767.1:0-10841 GCA_005406045.1 Adoxophyes honmai
CCCCTCGCTCCTCTGCCTTTCTCGCCGTAGGGATGCGCCAACAGGTATTCCTCTTTTATCTAAAAAGTAAGCTAAAGGCTGCGAAACATGAAATAGTCATGGTTTTGTCTTACCAACTAACGTTTCGTGTGCTCTGCCTACTGTGTGTATGAAAAAAAAACAACCCTAATGAACTTATTGGGCATTGTGTTTATTTCACGATCGGACTGACAGCAAGCGGCGTAAAACGATCAGTTTACCTAGGACCTTGACACGACGCACTAAAGGCGTAATTTGTTTGCAATTCATTACAATTTAGTACAAAAGGTGGGCGAAGTTTATTGAACTCAAATGCGTTTGGTTTTTCATGAAATCTCTGTTTAATCGCAAAATGTGTAAAGTCGCAATTTTATGTGTCAGCTAAAGTTTTCTGTTCCTTCAGAAACTTTGCTATGAAGGCTAAGTTAGTTTATTATTCATAATTTTCAATCCAATACGAAAAAGCCATAAATTGAGAATTGTATATTACTATTCGGGGCTTTATCATGTTATTAAGTTGTTTAATATGATTTTAATTACTTTGACGTTTCGGCTGTGTTACAGCGGCCGTGGTCACGTTTATTTCACGTACGGACGTGAAATAAACGTGACCAAGAGGCTACGGAGCCTCTTCTAGCATAATTTTAAGGCTTCAAGTTGAGAAGCACAATAGTGACAGTTTGCTAGCCTGTTGCGTAAACTATACCACGACCTGTTTATTTCCTTAGTTGCCCTTTAGGACATCCACGGAAGATTTGGAGAAGTGTTTTCTAAACCCGACACAACACGAGAATAAATTGAATGTAAAATAACTAGCTGGTGCTGCGTCGAGTTGTTTTATCACTATCCCACGGGATTTACGTATTTTTCCGGGATGAAAAGTAGTCTTGTATGTTAATCCAGGATGTTAGCTTCCTGCCTACCAAATTTAATCAAAATTGGTCCCGCCGTCTGGGCATGAAAAGGGTAACTAACATACACACAAAGTCGAGCTTTCGCATCTGTAATATTGTGTTATCAAATCACACATATGGACCTAAGTATAATCTACTGAAACAGGTGTGTTATTTTGCAGAGGGTTCATAATTATGAATCCGTACCAATATATAAATGTGAAAGTGTGTTTGTTTGTTTGTTTGTTTGTCCGCCTTTCACGGCTAAACGGAGCGATGGATTGACGTGATTTTTTTAGGTAGAGATAGTTTAGGGCATGGAGAGTGACATAGGCTACATTTTGTCTCTTCAAAACCCCCCCATTTCCCTAAAGTGAGGAGTGGAAGTTTTCAATGTAGAAAGCTATGAAATTGGTATGTGTGCTATCTCTTCTGTGATACCCCGAATTTAACGCGAGCGGAGCCTCGGGCAAAAGCTAGTAAACAATAATTTTGCCCACCCACGACCTGTATGTAGCAAATAGGTGTTCATTGGGTGGCAATAGGCAAAACATTCAAATGAACCTTTATTATTTTCCTTAGCCACCTATTAAGACATCCATGAATGAAATGGAGAGGTTTTATTCCAAATTCAACCCCACATAGGGAGAAATAGAGAATTTTACAGTTGCCATGTAATTTTGTGTTCTATTTAAAACCTAACGGATGGGCAGCGGAAAAAAACTCGTTAGAAACGTTTTAAAAAACAAACAAACAAAACTATTGCAACACAACACGTTTATGCAAAATGGGATCATTAATATTCAATACTTATAAATTTTAACAGATAACGTGAAACAAATTTTTAGTAAATTGGGATTTAGGCGAAATGATGCCAATGGGTTTGGTTTTGTACAAAAAACATAGAGTCGGTAATTTTTAGATTCTTATCGGTATTTTTTTCTGTTTATTGTTGTGTCAGAAGCGTGAGAAAACGAGGCGCTAATAGAATCTTTTTGTAAGAAATTTGTCTACATTTTCTCACCACAGAATATGCAATGATATTGACAAATTGCCTTTAGATGTTTTATTGTTTGTTGTGAAAAAATTATACTGCCGTTGTTGTCATGCAATGGAGAGGTTTAGTTCCTCAAATGACCGCTAGTAGCGCTGTAAAATTTTCTATACAAATCTTATAAGTGTATGTGTGGTTTTGGAGGGATAACACCTCTCCGATTCTTCCGCGAATATCGTAAAAGGTATCTAAGGAAATAGGATAGGGTATATTTTAGGCGACAGGCTAGCAACCCGTTACTATAGTACCTCGATTTTAACTTAAAACCTAAAAAACATCCTGGAAGTGGCTAAAGAATGTAAAATACCTACTCGTGGTAATGTTTATGTAGCATTTGTATGCTCTGACTACCCCAATCGGCAAAAAACTGTCATGTCGTATTTATTGTCCTAATTATATGCCTCCTTTTACAATTTTTGGATTCCATTAATATTGTTTTTTCATTGACCATGCTAAGAACGTAGGAAGTTCTTTATAAGACCTCATTTTGTTCCAGCGAATATTGTACAACCATAGTTTAATCGTCTAATGTAACGGAGGCAAGTCTTCCTAAGTCACTCAATCAAAATAGATTAAAAACTCATTAATATGTGCTACTGCATATTCAAAATTAATGAACATAAATCTACATACTAATAAACTGTCTCAAGCCAAGGTTCTAAAGAAGACAACATTAAAAAAAAGATGGCCGTCACTTCCAAAGCGGTCACATTTTACACGTGGATTCACGCACGTACATACATATTGTCACGCCAGTATTCCCAAGAGGGGTAGGCAGAGCACGGGAATTCAAAAATCCAGTGCCACGTTTAGCAATTTCAGGGTAACCAGATGATTAAACGTGATATTGCAATGACAGGTTGCTAGCCCATCGCCCACAATACACTAACCCTTTCCCAGAGTCGACTCTTATGACACCCACGGGAAGAAAGGGGGAGGTGCTATTCTAACTCAGCACCACACGGGAACAAGTGGATTCATCTTTAATTTTTGGGCCGTGTAGTTAATCCGAGTCTTCAACGCTTTACTAGTATATGACATGGACAATTGGACAATGGGCAGTCTATGTTTCTTGCGACGCATTCTTCTTTGTAATTATACATATATACAATCACGCCTGTAGCCCTAAGTGGGGTAGGCAGAGTAAATGGAGAAGGCACACAAAACGTTACATAGAATTACCATGACCATTTCACATTCCGCGGCCATGTTCAGCATATTTTTTTGCATATATATTAACACATGAAAGAGGTAGCCTATTGCCTAAAACATATCTAAACCTATCTAGACGCCTTTTTCGACATCCACGGAAGAAATGGAGAGGTGTTATTCTAAATCTGACACTACACGGAAATTATGGTCACGGTAACTACGGTCTTTCTAAAACGCTAGTAGAGGAAAGAAGATAGTAAATGAGCACCTTACGACATAAGCACCTAAATAAAGGCCATGGTAGATTTACTATAGTTTTTTTTTTTTTTTTGATCTACAACTAGTAGATTTTCGTTTCAACCATGTAATTATCTAAAAACGTATCTACACTGTCAATTTTTTTTATTAAAATAATGTTTTCTTTCAGTAAAATATTCCATCTACAATATTCAGGGTACTTTCCCTCCATGTGGCATAGTGGGACGTCCTGTGTTAAAATGCTTCAAAGAGGACTCACAGAGCACCGCTCAGAAAAAACGTGCGTTCATAAAGCTCTAACCGCACTAACAGCGGTGCGGCGCGGTGGCGTGATAGTACGAACGAAACGCTTGTGTCCCGGCCGGCCAGTACGACGTATGCGCTCCCTCTAGACATGTGTAAGTAATCCGCGTAATATTACAAAAGTAATATGTATAACTCGGCCACGTAATATACCATTACACATTACTCGACAGATATAAGCATCACGCTAAACGTTACTCGCTACTCAGTGATACTTTTGATATCTACCTATCCTATCACCTATCCATTCTCTAGGCGTAACGAATAATGAAAGAGATAGCATTACTCCGAGTATGTATGAGGGTAAAAATATTACTGACGATGACGGCTCAACTTTACCACATGGGTCGATCAACTTTTTCTTGTCCCGAACAAAGATTTTTTCTAAAAAAAAAAACTTTGAATATCTTATACTTTTACGCTTTTACTGGGTAGAGTTTTTATTAAAGTTTGGTTTTTCAATACGAGACGCGAACTTTTATTGGTATTTTAATGCTTTTTGTAGTTCTAAAGCAAGGTATGGCTTGATTTATGTCCCCTGGGTAACCTTGCATAAATCAAATAAAACTGCATAAAATCAAAAAAATAAATAATGTATTAGATAAATAAACAAAAACTTTGAACTCCTACAATGTTAAACAAAGTAAAATCCTTTCCATTTTTTGACAATGATGACAAATTGTGTCTCCTGAGTCACTGATGACAAAAACTAGTTTTCTTTTTTTAATATTTTCTATACTACTCACAAAAACTAAGTATTTCCGGAAATTATGTTAACTTAATCAAACGACGATTGTAAATTAAAAGAATAATTGTAACTTTATCTCTTCTTTAAGGAGTTATAGCAAATAATAAACATATTTTTTTGGGGGACATCATGGTTTTCCCAGAGACAAAATCGGTGACTCAAGAGACAATTTTTGCTTCATCGCGTGATTTTTTGTTTTTGATCTTGTTTGTAATACTCTAATGATGTTTAATGGAACAAACAAAGACAGTTTCTTAAAAAAAATTAAACAACAAGAAAGATGTTCAGTCAGGCTAGTGTAGAAAACATCAAAAGCGAAACAATAAAATTTTGCCGTATATCGCCAAATATATCTAAGCAAAGTATTATAGCAACAATTGAATACGTCCCAAAATAGTACAAAATGCATTGCATCATATTTAAGTGCTGTAATCAGAAATTAACTAATAAATGTCTCTGGAGTCACCATTTTTGTCTCTTGAGTCACCGGAAAAGTGACTCTGGGGACCAGTCAGCTAAGAGACAATCAAGGAATAAACGTAAATTTTCGGAACGTTTGCAAAAATACCTAACTTAAATATGTTGCTATAGAATATTAGACCCAAAAGCCATACTTGAATATCAAAAACAATTAAAATCCGCAAAACACTTACAAAATATCGTAGTTAGCTAGCGGACAGACAATAAAAACACCCATCCCCTCTTCGCGGTCCGGATGGAATGGCCGAAAATACTGAAGACTAACGTGCTGGCGGCCCATGGCATGTGGTTTCCAGATCGGTTTCCTATTGCCTAAGCGCATAAAGCGCCTTAAGCTTGACGACTTTTTGTAGTTTTTGTACGGTGAGTTAGGGGACTTGAATACGTTCAATGTTTTAGGGACACGTGAAAACATTTTTTTGTAGAGAAATCTATTAAAGCTAGCCAAAATTATACCATTGTGTATGAAAATAGACACATATACCTATTCAATTATGTCTTAAAATTAAAGTGTGTAGAATGGTTTTTTGTTTTGCTATGTAAAAAAGCATCATCAACTAACGTTGGGGACATACTTTTTTTGTATGGGAAGTCAAAGTAGTCCCCTGGGAAACCAAAAAAAAACAACAAATTTATAACTATTTCTTGTTTTATATGATGTTACTAGTTTAATTATTCACTTAGTTAGTTGTACCGTCCGCTTTAATTAACTGGTTTGGGATAATTTAATCGTTATGATTTTTTCTTTCTGCGGGACACCATTTGACAAAGAATAGTTGATCGACCCACGTATAATCTTATTCATTATATCGCATAACCCATTATCACATTGGAGAATATGCAAAATAAGTATTATCCTATTACATAGTGATATAAGACATATAAGTGATAACTGAAATAGTATGTATCAAGCGGCTGTGCCATTTCAAAAGTATTGTTTAGAGTAATATCACAATGTTATATGTAATTTCTGGTAATGCCATATGATATGGCATCACTTTTGAAAGCACTGTTCTGCGCATCTCTAGCTCCCTCGTTTGATTTTAAATTTTACAACCGATACCGTGAAGCCACCGCGCCGCTCCGCCCCGCTTATGTTGTCAGTGCGATTGGAGCTTATCATTCATTACACCACCGAGTTGGGTCGCTCCGCTTCCGATTTTAGTGCGTACTGAGCTTTACTTTTAAATTTTTATGAGATCCACATCCTGTACGCGCAGGGTGCAATTTAACTATTTCTAGTTAACATATCTTTGAATCTTCATCGAAAAGTTGAGGGTTACCTACAATTTGAACCATTTTTATATATTTCTTATTAAAACGTTCCGTAAAAACTACGATCAATTACTTCAACACCGAATCAAAATCTAACTTACATAATTTATGCAACTAAAAATATGTGTTATTTAACCTTATCAAGGAATTATTTAAACGATTCGTTGTAAAGGTAAAGATTCACCCACCAGAGGTCAGCAATATAGCTTTACAAACTTAACTTTACCATCCTATGTGGCGACACTGTCGCTAGTAAGGCGACAATTTAGTACCAGCGTTTTATGCTTTCAATTTTAACCGGCTCAGAATATAACTTTGTAAAACCGGAGGCCGCAACCGGTCATAAAATGACCTCAATCTTCGTTTAAGATCTTATAAAATACATAATAATAAGGCGATTTGTCATAAATGTCGTTTATTAAAGTGCACTGATTTAAAATCGAAGTCATTGAAGGCTAAAGTAACCTGAGTACTGAGAGATGACACGAATACCGATTAGAACACCATGTAAACATAGACAAAGATGTTTTAGTTTCATGTTTCCATTTATTAAAATGTACGGAAAAGAATTGTTATAATACTGACAAAATTGTATGTGTTTTTATAACTTCTTAGTAAAATATTTTTGTATGACCTCCTTTTTGGAATAATTTCAATTATATACCTAATTCGTTTTAAATTTACTTCAGTAAAATTATAGGTAGATATTTCATTAATTTACTTGTTTAACGGCTTTCAAGAACAGTCGTAATTTTAATTGACATCATTATTATAAGAACGTAAAACTTACTCTTAGTAATTTTGTATAATCATAATATTAATAATTTATGAAGATTTTATTACATATTTTACGATACAGATTACTCTATAACACATAAAAATAAAACGATCCTCTACACGTATCAAGTTCCTAAAGAAACCAAAATAAAAAATGTATTAAAAGCCATAATAACACTAACTATCATTTTACTGTATTGATAACGTTACTGGTCGACCTCTCTCAGTGTTACCATTAAAAAAAACCTCCACAGACAATAAATCCCATAAAGATAAGTCAATTAGGCTTTTAAAAAATAAACGTCAAGCGGTCATCCTCAAAGTATCACTGTGCAATTTTATTATAACCTCTGAAAGGTTTACGACTTCTGCATAAAGCCGTCATTTTGAAACGCCTCATCTACCATCTTGCAATCTTCCAAGTACACACCTTATTCTTGATGATTTAAGGCACATTTTTAAAGACTGTTTACTGAGACATAAGTCAAACAAGATGACTGTTCGCATATCCAAGCAAGTGTTTCGGCGTGGTGGCCAGAGATTCTGTAAGTTATAGTTATTCCGGCCTTCTTGCGGTGAATCGTTGGGTATAAATTAATTTCGCTTTTAATGTTTCGCCTTACTTGGCAGGGCCTTGTAAAGTGGCGACGAGTTTCCGCTTATGACGAGGGGTCAGTGTGATCTAAAAATGACGAGTCCTAATTAACCTTTGACATTTGAATTAAAAAAAAAACCTACTATCAAAGATGCATACCTAAGATAACGTCCCACGCTCCCAAACGGGGTAGGCTGATCACACAAAACGTGGCATAGGCAAAACCACGATACTATGACAGATGGAATAGGCATTATAGTGACAGGTTGCTAGCCTGTCGTCTAAAACATACCGAAACCTATTTCTTTAGTCGTTTCTTACAATATCCACGGAAGAAATGGACAAGTGTTATTCTAGCTCAACACCACACATTAAGGTACTTCTATTCGTAAATGTTTTTTCTTATTTCAACTATAATCACATCACTTATTAAATTTATTGCCTAGGTATTCGTTTGATATAATACATACACTCAAAATTTAACAAATTACCAACATAAACTGAAAGGTTGACGACAACTTACTACCCTATAGTTCCACGCTACATTTTAGGCCAAATAAATCTAATCCTTTTTTTAAGTAACCGAAGAACCGTTTTTGAGTGGACAAAATTTGTATATCAATATTTTAATGCAGCTATGAATCAGAAACATCTAAATATTTCAGCATGTGGAAATTCAAATGACATTTTTGTAGTATAAAGATGTCTTTACTTTAAGATATTAGTCATTAATTTATAAACTTTACCGCTGTAAATCTCTTGAACTTAGTGAAAACCTATTTCGTAGTTTTTAGGATTGAAGTAGATACTTAGGTAGATATTAAAATGTTACACATCTTAAAGCAATGTTTCTTGTTTCCATTCTAAACCGCATGTCACCAATCCTTACTAATATTATAAGTCAGAAAGTGAGTTTGTTTGTTTGTTCCGCTTTCATGCCGTAACTACGGAACCGATTTCTTTGAAATTTTGCAGACATAAAGATAGAAGTCCGGATTAAATAATAGAGTACTTTTTATCCCGGAAAAAATAAAATTGATGTTCCCGAGGGAAAACAAAAATATAGTTTGCTTGATAGATCGATATCAATCAATGATAGATCGATATCGATCGATAGATGATAGATCGATGGCGCTGTGTGTCGTTTGAAACGAGAAGTTTTCCTATAGTTGTGCTTTATACCGCAATATAACCGAGTTCCACGCGGGCGAAGCCGCGGGCGAAAAGCTAGTAGTATTATAAAATAACGTTAAGAAAAAAAAAATGTAGTACCCGATTTGAATATAACCTGTATTACTTTAAATCATTGGGTGTGTTATCTTCTTTATGTGAGTGTAATAAGAAATAGTCGAAACCAACGAGCATGTATGACGAGAGGAATGTATAATGTATTTATGAAGAGGGAGAAGTAATTCAGAATAGAAGTATGGCGTTCTGTTGTTTAAATTTTATTGATGCAAGTGGATCCTAAAGGGCTCTTTTACTGGTCTTTTTTTGAGTCTAGCTCTTCGTAAATCATAACCACCAAGAAAAAAAAGGGGCTAGAAACTTGGCACAAACTCTATTTATGTGAGCATGTCGCATTAGAAATACTATTATGGTAAAGTCGAATGATATAATAAAAACCGTTGGTTAAAAAATGAAATAAATTTTGTCCCTAATAAATTGCCCGTGTGGTGCCGGGTTCGAATAGCACCTCCCCCTTTCTTCCCGTGGGTGTCGTAAGAGGTCGACTCAGGGAAAGGGTTAGTAGTGTGGGCGATGGGCTAGCAACCTGTCACTGCAATATCACGTTTAACCATCTGATTACCCTGAAATTGCTAAACGTGGCACTGGATTTTTTTTAATTCATGTGCTCTGCCTACCCCTCTTGGGAATACAGGCGTGAGAATATGTATGTATGTATGAATTTGTCACATATTTTATCAAATACATTAGAGTATAAAATGCCAATAATTCTAAACATTTCAAAAATAGAATCAAATAATATTACAACCCATAAACGTAACAATTAATTAAAACTACAAAATTATAGAGCGACTTGTGACCGGAGTTGACTTTAATGAGTTTAGCCGGCGGCGGCCGCAGACTACCCAGTATAGCACGACCTCCTCCCCCCTCTCGACCTCATAATACTAGAACCAAGTAAAGGGAAACTGTAGACATTCTCACAGGTCGAGCTAAACTGGTTAGTTAGGACAGGTTGCAGGTCATTGAAAAAGATGGACCTGCCTCCGCACATAGCTACTTTAATTACACAAGTGGGCAAAATTGGAACTACAATTTTAAGCTATAAAATTCAGTTGTTATGTACAAAGAGGCGCCACGTTTTATAGGAACTGTTAAGTTTGTGGAAACGAGCAGGATTTTTGACAAGTGAACGTTTTTAGCAATGCACGAGGTATGTCATTATTTTCAATCAATGGCAAATTTAATTTACAAAATTGTAGTTTTTAAATAGCGTTTTCGCAACATAATTGTCAAGTTATTTATTATGTACTTACTTATATTAAATATTACACAAATTACATGTCTTGTGAAGAAAATAGTTAAAACTCTTGCTAAAATATCATACATACCTACATACATTCATACAATCACGCCTGTATTTCTAAATGGGGTAGGCAGAGCACACGAAACGTGACATGGACAAAACTATGGTTATGACTATATCACACTTTGCAGCCACTTCTAGTATAGTTTTTGGTTTGCAAAGATGGAAGAGGTAGAATAGTGACAGGTTGCTAGCCTTTCGGCTAAAGTATACTTGAATCTATTTTTCTTTAGTCGCCTCTTACGACATCCACGGAAGAAATAAGAGGTGTTATTCTATCCCGACACCACACGGCAAAATTATATCACTTTGACATTAAACAAACTCTGATTTGAGCAACTAGGAAACTACTGTATTATGATATGACAACCGTAAACGTTATTTCCTAATTAGATAATATAGTATTTTTATTAAATTAAATTGACTTTTAAAATACTGTTTTGATCGATCAATAACTACTCGTATGACGTGATTAATTATCGAATTAAAACAGAATGTCACCACATCAACGAAAATGTGGAAAAATAACTTGTTTAATACGAATAATCCTTTATAATTTCGTAACTTTAACCTACCGACCTTCGTCGTGACGTGTTAATTAAATAGTTTTATGACATACTAAATTTATTACAACTGCAATTCGATATTCAGTTAATCCTATACCTTTAAACGAGCAATTCTTGTATATATATTTATAAATATATACCAGCTATCTCGGAAACGGCTCTAACGAT
>BHDV01006767.1:11959-61434 GCA_005406045.1 Adoxophyes honmai
ATATTAGTTTTACAACTTGTATTACCAGTATTTCAATGTATGCAAAAAATAATCCGAGTAAAGCTCGGTCACCCAGCTAGTAAACCAATTAAGTAACGAAAACTTTAGAACACGACTACAAATACTAAACAAAAGAAACACTAATTAAAAAAAACTTATTGTGCTCGAATTCCGGACTTCAAATTTGATTTTAAATTATTCCAAAAACAAAAAAAACTCCTACAAAAATAGCCCTCGTAAATAATAAAAACGGAGTCAAATATAAAATTAGGTCAAACAAAATTATACATTATGCCCATTAGTGTGCCCATTCCCTCGAGGCACGGCAGGCTACGATTCATGATGATACTCCTGGCACTCGTATAATTTGGTTTGATTTCAAATCGTATAACTTTGTCATTTGTATAATATGAAGGCCGCCCGAGTTGTTTCTAACCTGTACGTCGGACGCATCATTTAGTTATTAAAATGTTTGCATAAATTATTGTAAATACTAAATATCAGTACTAAGGAAGCTGGCAATGTTTTTTTTGTTCTGTTTGTTCGATTGATTTGACGTTCTAATTATAGTGCTATGATGAAGACATTAAGAAATAATTTATAATTTATTAGTTTCATCGGTCAGGTGATAATTGAGCGACATTTGCGTAAAGTATTAAACAAAATGCCATTGAAAAATTTTTCAGTGGGTAAATTCTTTGATATTAATTTATTATTAATGGTTGTATTAGAAGATACCTCTAGTAAAACAGGATGTATATCACAAAGAAGATGATTGCTTCGGCTCCATCCCTAAAATATTTTACACTTTCGAAGAGATTCTCAACTTAATCCCACAGTAATAATTTATTTTAATGAAATAATCGTAGTGCACTCCAGTGACATTTAATTTGATGAATTTAGATAACGTGTAATAAAGTGTAATGTCTCACGTGACATCGACACCCTCCGTGCTGAAACAAAATAGGCTTTCACATTAAACCATTTTAAGTTGTTAAGAACTTAGTTACCACAGATAGGTACAATTTGCAGCTCCTTAGATACTCTTAATTTATAAATAGCACACACTTGGCGTCAGAATAAAACGATTAAATTTTAATAAAAACAATAAGACTTTACACCTTCAAACGTCCCAGTTTGACCTAAATTCGTGAACTTACTATGTCATAATATCGTTATGTAAACTCATACTTTGTTCAAAACACTACCACGCTCATTGAAATTTAATTCATTAAAACACAAAAAAGTGCCAGCAGTTTTTCATTGCCTGGAAATCAGGGTAACAATTAAAGAAACGTCTACCACACCCAGCAATGAATATGTATAGCGTTTGGTAAACCATTATTTTACGCTTCAACTGGAATTTTATTCGTGAACTTGGACGATCAACACAACGATGTGAATTATAAATTATCGAACGCAGTGTCCTTGTCGGTACTATGGCAACGATCAATCAAATATCAATTATTGTAGGGGGTATATATTTATCGCACCTTTACATGAGCTGTAGGCCGAATTTGTCAGCTTGCTTAGACTGGGAGCTGTCACGTGTCATTTATAATTGAATCCAAATAAATAAGAAATATTTATGGTATAAAAATTTTCAGATTGCCAAAAGCAAGAGTGTTTAATTATTTAAGTGTGTGACACTTTACACACTCAAATAATTAAACGCTCACTAGCATGACTGAATTTTTACACAACTTGTTTATTGTCAGTTGGAATATAAGATCTAACTATAGTTTTTCTATTTCACATTTTGTCTTTCAATTCAAAGTATCTACATAGATTAACTGACCGGAATATAATAACCATTTATTATCATAATTTCAACTGAAAAATGTCCACTGACGATCATTATACGATCATATATTTGGCCTCTGAGGATACCAAGGCTTGCCAAACAAACAATGACAAATTAATCTATTGTATACGAAATTAAAACTTAAATAAGTAGTATGCAGAAGTCACGAGTACTTAATTGTAAAAGTATTTCTATAAGAAATAATTACTAGACCAAGGAATTCCTCGCATTTTTTTAATAAAATTAATACAACAAATTAAGCCTCATCTCCTAATGCTGCCATTGCGTATTCTATCTATTTCTAAACGCCACGCAATGTTAAACAGCGGTTGAAAAGTCAATGTCACAGAACAGTAATGGTTTAGAAGAATGCACAGACGGACTGATGGACTGACGACACCTGCGGCGCTTTTGTCATAAATAAAACTGTATCAGACGTTTGCGTTTTTATTACAGCTATTAAAGCGCTCTGTTGTCACGTGATCTTATGTTGATTTATTCTTAAACCTTTTGGAATACAGCAACTCTGTTATTAAAAAGTCATAAGGATTTTGAAATTATACGAGTTGTATTGTAAAGAAATATTGTTTTGTACAGGTACATAGTAGCGTTAATTTTAGCGTTACAGAGCATACGAAACGATGCATTGGCATAGCTAAAACCCTGATCACTTTCGTAGCCACTAACAGCATAATTTTTGATTTAGTGTTATAATGACAGGTTGACAGTTAACATAGTGACAACTTGATACCCTGTCGTTTTTAAATCCTATTTCTTCAGTGGTTTTTACGACGTCCAAGGAAGAAATGAACACAACCCCAAACGGGGAATTTTATTTTGTTTCAAGCAAACCTCAAAATTTGACAAATTAAAACTAAATCCTGTTCGTCATTGTTACGCTATGATTATCCAATAACTTGCCAAAAATTCAATAATAAAGCTAAAAACTTAGTCTTTAATTTGTGATCGTTGCGGTGAACATCGTTGACTAAATATTTTTTTAGGTCAAATGTTATTAGACGAAACTTTATAAAGGGCGGTCTCTTTGTCAAATCTTTTAGCGACCGACGTGTCAAACCACGACGTTTAAACCTTTATTGATGTCATGGAAAACTGAAGCCGCGATAGAATAAGATTGCGGTTAAAATACGTAAATGAAGGTTAAAACAGGTGAATATATTAAAAAACAATTTAGTGAATTGCCAATAAGCAAGATTCTGGTGAGACCTTTTATCAATGAATTATTTAGAACATAAATATTTGACTTAGTCAAATGAATATGTATTGTCAACAGAAATATTGTAATTTTATTGCTATAAATAAAAAAATCCAGCAAAACAATGTGTTAATCTAGATACTAAGAGTAGGTGAATGCAAAAGTAAAAAAAAGTCGAAATCAAGACTACATCACAATCTCTTTCTTTTCATACATAAATATTTAATGTACGTATATCACGCGTACCCCACTACTGGTTCAAATATTTTCTTTCAATTTCTGGCCACCCTGTATACAAATACAAATTTATGATTTAATTTTTTTTTATTTACTCGTGTTACAAGGGTGTTGCTTCAGGACAAATTATAGGCTGCCTTTCTACCAAAGATGTGCTATGCTACGATGCTACGGATGCGTGTGATATCCACCAATCATATTCATTGGTACATATCTAGTTTTACCTTTGGGTTCCAGAGAAAAAATATTTTTATTCCATTGAAAATTCAAATCTTAAAAGAAACAGAGTATAGTGTATTGTGGGCGATGAGCTAGCAACCCGTCACTGTAATATCACGTTTAACCATCTGGTTACCCTGAAATTGCTAAACATGGCACTGGATTTTTGAATTCATGTGCTCTGCCTACCCCTCTTGGGAATACAGGCGTGAGAATATGTATGTAATATATTCATTGGTAACCATAGCATAGCACCGGTGGAAACGGATTTTGTAGCGCAGCTTAATATATCTTTGCAGCATAGCTGCATAGCACATCTCTGGTGGAAAGGCAGCCTTATGATTGTTGGTTTATATCGCGCTTTAGGTTTTGGGTCTATTAACAAATGAATTATAAATGCGTCATCAACGCTATATTTTTAGATTGATGCCATGTCTTTAGTTTTCCTAAACATTTTCTTTCAGGAACGATGGTTTTGACGCCCCGCTCGGTTCGTTTGCTCCGCTATGTATGTCATAATCATAAAACAAACGTAACCTAAACTATTTGACTTTTAACTATTTTTGAATTATGGAGAATGATTGTTATTCCAATTGATCGTTAGGGCTAGTGCTGGGACAAAAACAGATCGGGCAAATGATTTTAGGACTATCGATGTTAGGGATTTCAAAGACCTAGGGCTTCTATTAGAGATACGGATTTATAAAACTACTAGCTGTGCCCGCGACTCCGTCCGCGTGGAATAGTGTTTAGTTTCTCTCCATTTTTTCCACATTTTCCAATATTTCTTCGCTCCTATTAGTCGCAGCGTAATGTTATATAGCCTGTTATATTTCTCAATAAATGGTCTATCCAACTCAAAAATATTTTTTCAATTCGAACCAGTAGTTCCTGAGATTAGCGCGTTCAAACAAACAAACAAACATACAAACAAACAAACAAACTTTTCAGCTTTGTAATATTAGTATAGATAATTAAGTATGTATAATAATATTTCAAGACTAATGACGTCAACAGTCAACGAACGCCTGCGCGTCGTCCAGAATGCTCATTTTGCCGTATTATCTAAAAAATAGAATTAATTTGCATGAATCTTTAGTGGACACCGGACACCTGTTGCTGGTTGGGAAAGAACCAGTCCGTTTTGTAACGAATTGACATTAAATAAAAATGGCTGCGATATGGCTGTCTGGCAAACTAATTAACAGACTTTGTTATTTGCGTTTTCTTGTACTAAATGGCGGTTTTTTAACAGTTTCTTAACATTTATAGAATCTCGCTAATTCGCAATTTAATAGACCGACACGTCTAATAATCCGGCACACTCCGCCCCGCCTCCCTTACGACTTGCACACAGCAAACGATCGATAATGTTATAGTTATTTATAAAAAAACAAGTGAACATGAAACACAAATACACGAAATTATCTTCGTCAAATACATTATTTTACTTACATGTGTACATTATTTTATTCTACGCAAGCTATTCCACGCAGACAAAGTCGTAAGCCCATCTTGTCACTTAATATACCAGTGACGTTAATATAAAACACATCCCTCGCTATCTAGTTATACAGGATGGCCGAAAAATGACCGTAAATATTTTAACCAGCGGACGGGTATACGCGTCTGAAAACCCCGTAAAATATTCCTTGAAAATTTCCATTTTGACCTTGTGGGAGACAAATGTTTAATCGTTTTTCATGTCATTGCACTCAAGTGTATTACCAACCTTACGCCCTGTATATAAGCTCCGTTGACCGGCGCGTACGCACCACCAATCATTTTTTTAACATTGCGATGCTACGTGGTTGACTAAGAGCCGGAGTACAGAAAGACGGGGCAACATTTTCAGATTTTTGTAATTTTTATACATGAAAATTCCGGGAAAGTAACTTGATAGGGGTTTTTAGACGCATTTGCCCGACCACTGGTTAAAAAATATTTATGGTCGATTTCCAGACACCCTGTAGATAGGGACGATACAATCTCGCTGCTCATGTATGACAAACATGATTCTCACAATAATTATGTTATAAATATGAATCGTACACACAGTATTAGTAGAAAAAATGTGCAATACAGGATGTGACAACAAAGTGAAGAGAATTCTTTGCGAGCTTTGCGTTCATTTGCATTATAATTAATGAATTGCTGGCAGAAAGGTTAGGTATTATAATTTTCTTGTTGACAATTTTATTTGTTAATTAGTCTGTATTCTTGTCACTGAGAAGAAAACTTGGGATAATAAAATGACGATTCATATTAACTTGATTTGTGTCACGCGGTAACCACATGTACCATACATTTTGTGAATAAATGACTTTGAACTTTGAACTTTGAACTTTAACTTCTCAGTGTTTAAAGTCCCCATTTCTTCCGTAAGTGTCGTAAGAGACGACAAAGAAAAATAGGCTTGAGTTTGTTTAGGTCACAGGCTGGTATCCTGTCATTACACCTCTTTCGACCTAAAATTATGTCAAAATATAGTATAGTAAAAAAATCAATGAAATGATTGTGACTACATACGTAACGCACGTATCCCATAATGGTGTCGGGTTTAGAATAACACCTTTCCATTTCTTACGTGGATGTTGTAAAAAGCGACTAAGTAAATTATGTTTGGGTATGTTTTAGGCGACGGGCTAGCAACCTTTCAAGTGTGATGGTTTTCTCTATGTAACATTTCGGGTGCTCTTACCCCATTAGGAAATTCAGACGTATGTATGTAGATTATTAAAAACCGGCCAAGTGCGAGTCGGACTCACGCACTGAGGGTTCCGTACAAACTGATTACAACGCCATCTAGTGACAGATTTTCGAACTAATGATAATTTTTAATTTTATTTATTAAAAAAAACTACTTGGTAGATTTTGTTCAAACCAATTTTCGTTGATAGTTTTTATGGTAATGTACATCATATATTTTTTTTAGATTTATCTCTTTTTTATTTTAGAAGTTAGAGGGGGGGACACAACTTTTTCAACTTTAGAAGCGTCTGTCGCGCAAACTATTCACTTTAGAAAAGTATGATGTTAGTTACCTCCATATCATTTTTGAAGAGCTTTCCATAGATACCCCACATGTATGGGTTTGATGAAAAAAAATGTTTTGAGTTTCAGTTCCATGTATGGGGAACCCTAAACAATTATTGCTTTTTTTTAATTTTGTGTCACAATCTTAATGCGGTTCACAGAACACATCTACTCACCAAGTTTTATTAGTATAGTTCTCGTAGTTTCGGAAAAAAGTGGCTGTGACATACGGACGGACGGACAGACGGACAGACGGACAGACAGACAGACAGACATGACGAATCTATAAGGGTTCGGTTTTTTTGCCATTTGGCTACGGAACCCTAAAAAAATGCCTCATTGCGTGCACTGCAGGTTAAAACTCTTTCAACGGGAAATCTTCTGTGACCCGTAACAAACACAATGATCCAAGGTTCCAAATTACGTATTAATCAAATTAACACGTCGACTCGAAGTCGCGGCGCCCGCGCATGTAAATAAACAGTCAATGTAACCGTTACATCACTTTGGAGGTTAGACAAAACTACATGTCATTTGATGAATTAACTTTGTATCCAAACACAGATGTAAATGCAATGCATTTTAATGAAGACTTTATACGTATAGATTTATATAGGCTCTTTCTTATATATCTCAAAATATCTCAAAATTCGCACCTACAATTTTGAGATTTTTATTTCATGCTTCTAACTATCGTATCCTCGTATGTTGCATATCACATGCATTCGCAAAGGAGCCCATAACCTTTATGCCTCATCCACACTACTCGCAAAGTTAAACGAAGTTGGTCAAAACGATAGTATAGATAGAGAGGCACTTGGACTTGCCTTGTCAAAGTAAATTCTGCCTATAATAAAGACTTTTAGGTACTTAAAAACAGGTAAACAAACGGGAGCTGTCAAAGTCAACCCGACAAAGTCAAAAATCACGTTATCACGTAAATCATGTGCTACATAAAATACGTCACTTTTTATTTTAGTCGCATTACAAGATTTGATCCATCGGAATGTAATGCGACTAAAATAGAAAGTGTCGTGTTTAATGTATTAACACATAGGTACCTTACGTGATTTTAGACTTTGTCGGGTTGACTTTGACAGCTCCCGCTTGTTTATCTTTTTTTAAATACCTAAAAGTCTCTACTATAGCCTCGGGTGACTTCAATTTGGTGTCGGTTTTTGCGCCCGAGTTAAAGGACTCTTGAATGGTCTAATCGCGAAGTTAAGAGGATAGCCACTATATCGCGCCACTTCTCCATACAAACGTAGTCCCCTGTTTTCTCCGTGAATAATGACATTAGAGCAATTTTTTTTTACATTATATTTGTCTCTGTTGTATAAGCCCCTATGATTTGCTTTTATCGATATTCTAAATAAAAATAAAAAAATAGTAATAATTAGAAAATCGATAAAAGCAAATCATAGGGGCATAGCCACAACAGATACAAATGAAAAAAAAAATATTTTTGCTCTAATGTCATTATTCACGGAGAAAACAGGGGACTACGTTTGTATGGAGAAGTGGTGCGAGTCCTATCCTCTTAAACGAGTGTGCAGCGTCGCTTCGGACTTTGGCCACAGTTTCTAGAGTAACTCCTTTACCTCTCAAAGGTTATATTAGAGATCCCAGGGATAAGTCCGCTTTTGTTATTCGCCATTTCATTCATATGTATGTTTTTTTTTTGTACAGTGTTTACTTACGTACTTGTACTTACTTACTTACAGTAACAGGTGTAGTCCAATTCGCGGGCTCTACTAACACATTTTATGCTAAGCTTATCGGCTTTTACCATTTAAGTCTATTTTGACAAGCTTGTCTGCAACGACCCAGCCATGGACGACGAAGTGCCAAATAAATGAATCTGACCTAAGACCTATAAATGTTAAATCGGACATCGATCTCATACGGCGATCACTGATTTATGGTGGCTGCCGATCGATAAAATAATTTTTAGAGTTATATATAGGTATGGACATTTATAAGATAATTTTTTTTGGGAGTTGTATGTGACTATCGTTTTTAATAGCTATTTATGTGACTTGGATATATTTGGTTATACATATTTATTTAGTTATAGTTTAGGTTTTATCTTCATGTTTTTTTCTTTTTTTTGTATGTCTACTCATTTCCATTTATCCTGTCAATCGCCTGAAGGTTAACTGGTAGAGATCCCCTCGGGGATAAGTTCGCCTTTGTACATGAAGCTGTAATCCTGTATCCTGTTTTTTCTGTAACTATTTTATGTGCAATAAAGAGTCATACAATACAATACAATACTTGCATGTGAGGTGTCGGATTTACATTAACACCTCTCCATTTCTACCGTGGATGTCGTAAGAGACGACTAAGAAAATAGATTAAGGTATATCATTTTAGCGACAGGCTAGCCACCTGTCACTATTATATCTGCCGAATTAAAAGCTAAAAGTGAGAAGTAGCCGCAAAACGTGAAACATTGAATGGTCATGGTTTTGCCAATGTAGCGTTTTGAGTGCTCTGCCTTCCCCATTTGGAACTACAGGCATGATGTATTTATTGTATTTCTATTCAGAATTATCTCAAGAACCTATTTCCTTAGATTTTTGGAGGGGCGTTTTGAGAAATGCGTCAATAAAGAAAATAACAATCACCCATTTGAATGAATGTTTTTTTGAACCCATTCTATAGTAAGCACTATCACACTTGGCCATTTTTTCAAGACAAAATGCGCACCGAACTGCCTTGATTTTAATCACCTTTGGAAGCGATTCGTTTAATATTGCAACACTTGATAACATGATAGACACGTTATTGTTAGTTGATAGCTATGGCCACTCAAACGGAATTAGTAGTAAGTAAAATTAGCTTAAAAAACATAACATTCAATCACACTTATATTCCCAAATGGGGCAGGCAGAGAACACGAAACGTGACATAGACAAAACTATGATTATGACTATTTCACGCTTCGCAGCAACTTTCTCTAGGTTTAGCCTCTCATCTAAACTTTAGATCGTAAATGCTTTATACTTTATGCTTTAGGCTCTAAAGGATACCTAAACCTATTTCCTTAGTCACCTCTTGCGATCCACGGAAGAAAATGGAGAGATGTTATACCAAGTCCGACGTTCGACGGTTTCGTAGGACATAAATAAAATCTATACTAATATAATAAAGCTGAAGAGTTTGTTTGTTTGTTTGTTTGTTTGTTTGTTTGTTTGTTTGTTTGAACGCGCTAATCTCAGGAACTACTGGTGCGAATTAAAAAAATCTTTTTGTGTTAGATAGACCATTTATCGAGGAAGGCTTTAGGCTATATAACATCACGCTGCGACCAATAGAACCGAAGAAACAGTGGAAAATGTGGAAAAAACGGGGGAAAATTTTCACTATTCCACGCGGACGGAGTCGCGGGAACAGCTAGTAAACGATAAAATTGATAAAATTTTATCAAAAGGTTAATAATGGTAAAATAATTATAAACATAGGCACTGCCGTGTGGTGCCGGGTGAGAATAGCACCTCCTCCTTTCTTCCCTCGGGTGTCGTAAGAGTCGACTCTGGGAAAGGGTTAGTGTATTGTGGGCGATGGGCTAGAAACCTGTCAATGCAATATCACGTTTAACCATCTGGCTACCCTAAAATTGCTAAACGTGGCACTGGATTTTTGAATTCATGTGATCTGCCTACCCCTCTTGGGAATACAGGCGTGAGAATATGTATGTATGTATGTATGTAAAACTGCCGTGAGAATCACCCATAGTGTGTCCGTTTATTTCACTATGATTAAATAATAGGAAAAATGCGAAAAGCTGTCGTCAAATACACGAATTTGATAGGATATATAGTTTGCAAAATCTAAACAGAAGGACACAGGATGTACTTGGGCATAGTAGTTATGATGTCAAATTTCAGAGAAATCAATAAGGAATAAGACCTCGACTTTTGAGGTTTCCACAAAGATTTTTTGCTCTAATCAAAGCCGCATTTGTACTTGTTCTTATTTGCCTACCACCTACGTTACCGCAAATGTCGGGGCGCAAACCAGTTCACACTTTTCAATTAACTCAAGTCAAAGGAAACTAATAAGTTGTGATTTATTGTAGGAAATTTCACAGAAATTCTAACTTTGCATCGTATCGAAACTTTATCAAAACTAGCTCAATATGTTTTGGACTAATTAGTGCGGAAAGAGTTGTGGCGCGTGTGGCTGTGAAAATGTGACTAAGAAAATCGGTTATGGTAAATTTTAGGCGACAGGCTAGCAACCTGTCACTATTGTACCTCTACTTACACACATACACACATAAGTAACGCTCGTATTCCCAATTGGGGTAGGCAGAGCACACGAAACGAGGCATTGACAAAACCATGACTATTTCACGTTTCGTGACCACTTCTGGCATATTTTGGATGAAGGTAGTATAATAGTGACAGGTTGCTAGCCTGTGACCCAAAATACATCTTAACCTATTTCCTTAGTCCCCTTTTACGACATCCACGGAAGAAATGGAGAGGTGTTGTTCTAAATCTTACAGCACACGGAATACTCTACTTACTTAAAAACTAAAAATTATGCTAGAATTGCTGTGGAAAGTGAAACAGTAGGTAATAGTCTATGTAGCATTTTGTAATCTCTGCCTCAGTTGGAAATACTGGCGTGATGTCTAATCTCTCTCTCTGTGTGTATCTAATGAACCATGATCAACAAAATTAAATAAGAAGAGCAATTAATATTCTTAACGATGCTTGTAACATTTCTTGCTCCCTATTTGGCATACATTACATGCTCATTAAAATCATATTCCGAGCCGGAAATAAAGCTAACACAGTAATTATGTCCATCTATCATACATAATACGAGTAAATAACATTTTCAAATATGGTACAGATATTAATATTTCCGTGTAGATTAACGATTTATTTTGAACTTTATTACAATTTTACCGACTTAAAAAACATGAAATTGCACAGATTCTGACCATTTTTTAAATTATGAGTACTTTACTTTTATGGTTTGTGGTACAAACTTTATTTTGATAGCGTATAAAGTATCTGGGATCGGCTTTTACGAAAGATGGGAAGTGTGAAACTGATATTGAAAGAAGAGTGAATGCAGGGAATATGGTCAATGGAGCGCTGCGCGCCTTTGTGAGCAGTGAGAAGGTGTCGAAAAAGGCGCGTCTGGCTGTCCACAGAGGGGTGCTCGTTCCAACACTAAAGTACGGTAGCGAAAGTTGGGTATGGCAAACGAAGCATAAAAGTACAATAAATGCGGTAGAAATGAGAGCGTTAAGAAGCATGGAAGGTGTAACACTGAAAGACAGAATACGAAATAGTGTGATAAGGGAGAGAGCTGGCGTGAAAGTAGATATAGTAACTAGAATAGAAAGAAGTATGCTTAGCTGGTTTGGTCATGTAGAGAGGATGGATGAAAGAAGATTGACTAAACAGATCTACGCTGGAAGTGTGAATGGATGTGTTGGGAGGGGAAGACCTAGACGGACATTCCGTGACCAAATCGCGGACGTTTTAGAAACAGGTCAGGTCAAGAGTACCCGAAATCGACGAGCATTTATGAAAAGACTAATGAATGTGGATGAAGCAAAAGAGGTATGTCAGGATCGTATCAAGTGGAACAAAGTGGTCTCTGCCTACCCCTGTGGGAAAGAGGCGTGACGGTATGTATGTATGTATGTATGTATAGTATAAAGTATTCCACTGCTGGGCAAAAACTTGCCCTTTTTCTTTCCACTCGTCTACATAGTTAACTATTTCAGGTTACATTTAACATTAAACTACCGTGAGACTCACTCATGTTGAAAATTATCGGATAACTAACGTTTAATAAAGCTAAACTCGTAGCTCGACATGTTTCGGGCTAAGTCGTAATCCGCGAAGAGAGCGGAGGCGCGCAGTGCGCGTTTGGCAGCAGCAACCGCCGCGGCTCCAAGACGAAGGGCTACGAATTAGCCCGAAACATGTCGAGCTAAACTCGATTTATTAAACGTGAGTTATCCGATAATTTTCAACATATTTCAGGTTAAAGCTAAGCGTCCACTTGTCGGTATCGTACGCATCGGACGTATCGCACGCAACGGATTGTAGTATTCTTTGTATAGAAACTCATACAAGTGCGTCCACCTGTCCCCATCGTACGCATCGCATTTCGCCATACATTGAATCCGATGCGTCCGATGCGTGCGATGCGGACATGTGGACGCTTAGCTTTAGCAGCCACTGCTCGCAAAATTTAAGGTTTTAATTGATGACAGAGTTAATATTAGTAACAGGCTAACAGGTTGCTAGCCAGTCGCCTAAAATATACCTTAACCTTTTTCCATAGTCGCCTCTTACATCTACGGAAGTAAGGAAGAGTTGTGCATTCTAAACCCGACACCATTCGTGTAAAAATATCGTGAACATCTGCAAATAGCTAAGAAAAAATGGTTTGATTTTGTGTGTGAAGTTTCTCTGGTCACACTGGAACTTGATGGAACCCTGTCATATTTGATCGGATTACTGTCAGTGAGTGTAAGAGTAATAGCCCTAACAGACGACCAAATTTGGTTTGGTCCGAATCACGAACTTGGTTGGCTCCAAACCAAATTCGAACGTGTGTTCAGCGGTTGGCCGCAAATTTGTTCGGGGATTTGGTTTGGAGCCAACGAAGTTCGTGGTTCGGACCAAACCAGGTCGTCTATTAGGGCTTTTAGAGTGTGTAGGTAATACAGTAAGTGTTTTTACAGATTGACTTATTAATTTTAGCAGTTGCCACTCCTCAACACTTTTTGCAAATGATTTATTAAATGTCTTAATTATTCTCTATTACCGGGCACTGAGTCATTTTATTAGTCATCAAAATCGTACATTCATACATGCTTAATTTTTTTTGGAAAAGTAGAGACACAGTTGGTAATGACATCTATGGTATGGTCTTGACACTAAGCAATCCACGTCTTAATGAAGCTACATTATTTTTCCAGCTCCTTTTAACAGTAGGTGCGCGCACGCAGTCTGTCTGAGCTTCGGTAGGTTCCCGCTAGATGGCGATGATTTCAATATTTGCTATTGTGTTTGCTATACAAAAGACATCAACGTTTAAAAGCTTATTTATAAAATGCTAAACATCATAAGCAAAATAATACACAGGTAATTGCCATAGTGTAATTATATTATAGGGTTTTACCTGACATTCATATTTTTAGTAAGTAACAGAACTAACGAAAAAGGTAATAAATTATGGTAAATTGAATATGAACGATGCAAATAGATAAAGAATTTTCCCTTGCTAGAATATTTAAAAAAATTAGATTTTTTTACGCGTATTTTGAATTTCTTTCCGATGGTACTTTATGGGAAAGTATTATTATGATGATATCGATGAACCTGTGTATCATATTATTATTTATAGCCAGTCGTATAACAGGTTTGTGCACTCTCTGGTAGGATTGGCTATTTGCTTTTTGGAATAAACACTTACCTACCTAAATACTTTACTTTAGTTTGAAATATTTACATTAGTAAAATAAATATTAATGAAGGCTATGTAAAATTATTAAAACAATAAGTAATTAAAACAAAATTATATTCCTGTGTTTGTAAATAACTAAAGAAAACCACAATATTAAATAAATGTTAAATCGTGTATGATAGTATTTTTCAGATAATCCTCTCGATTATTTTTTTCCCAATAAATGTATTTATGTACAAATACATGTACATACATATATGTACATATGTATATGTAGTATAATGTATGTTACAAAAAAAAACACATTATAAAGGTTCGAAGGATACGAAACGTATATTTCATAATTTTCGTCGTTGATCAGAAAATTATTAACCCATACAATTTTTTGAAAAAAAGGTGCAAATGAGACTAAGTTCAAGGCCATTATAACAGGTTAAAGTGAAAAGGTAGAGTGGAAAGATAATTTTGCCTCCGAGTATGTTGTAGTTGCGAAGGTGTAAATATTTGATACTTCTTTTTCTTGTGGTGCCGGGTTAGAATAGCACCTCCCCCTTTCTTCCTGTGGGTGTCGTAAGAGTCGACTCTGGGAAAGAGTTAGTGTATTGTGGGCGATGGGCTAGCAACCTGTCACTGCAATATCACAATTGACCATCTGGTTACCCTGAAATTGCTAAAAGTGGCAGTGGATTTTCGAATTCATGTGCTCTGCCTACCCCTCTTGGGACTATACTGCGTGAGAATATGTATGAATATGTATGTTCTTTTTCTTCTTATACTGCTTTTCCAATTAGTAAAGTCCGACAGTCAGCTCTGCAAATCCCATCTCTATCTTTCCCAAGCTTGAACAGCTTATTCCTATCCATTCCCGGATATTATGCGACTATCTTTTTTTTGGGTTAGCTGTCATACCTCTTTTATCAGTTTGTACTGGAAGTACAACTGCAAAGCATTGAATTATGTAATATTTCTTATGCTCTGCCTACCACATTTAGGATAATAAGCTTGATTTGATTGTTTCTGAGTAGAAATATTACTTTAAATTTATCTAACAATAAAATCTGTTTTAAGTTAAATAAATAATTAAGCGACATTCCTTCGCTTAACGCTCAATATCTGCTCAGGCGCCTAATATAATAAAATTACGTTTAAGTAATTTATTTTTTGTAAAATATTCCTAAAAAGTGAACTTTGACATGTTGTCATTTTTTAGTTAACTTTTTTCATTTATATCCATCGAAAAAAAAATGCTACGTAAAAATAGGCTGATTTGATGTAGGTACAATGTAGTTTTTAATGTTAATAAGATTTGTGACAGGTAACACCATTTTATAATACCACTATATTTATCATGAAACTTAGTTGGGATATCTAAATACGTATTTTTAGGTTTGAAATTAGTGTTATAGGACTTAAAAACGATGTTGATTTTTGGTGCGTTAGACAATGGCGCTGCTGTTCAAAAAAAGTCTATTGTTTGATCTTCATTGTTCTTTAATACCATTAAAACACATTTTATACTCTTAAGACTATTTATACATAGTATTGTATAGGCAGTGATTTGAAGAGATCTTATTGCTAACTTATATAAAATATAATATAATTACATGTATTGGCCAATAGGCGCACCCGGCAAGTTCTGAGTACAAAAATAAAATCATGAAAAGCGTTGAAATAAATAGGTGGGTAAGTAAAGTACAAAAACAATACAGTTCATGGTAAGTGCATAGTGTGAAATATACAAACAACACTTATCTAGTTTGAATTCTATACTCTGTTTGTGACCAAAATCTATAAAAAAAAATACATATCATTTTGTATAATCAAGTATGTCTTTTCTGTTGGCATGACAAAGTTCAGCGTATAAATATATGTTTTGCCTAGCTGTCAAAAATATTTGTTTGTTACATATTCTGTACAATTTGTATTGAAAGTGCTACGGACAAGCCGCCAGTGACACACACAACGAGGAGCAATCTGGTTACTTTATTCTTAAACAAACTAATACTGGCAAAACTGACCTTAAAACATAAATAAATGTATGTACAAAATCATTTAGGTACTTCTACAATCCAAGATGTCACACGGTTTGGTTAATTTCACAGTTTTTTTACCACCATAATCCGTGGCCGTATCCGCCATAGCCTCCCAAGCCGTAGCCACCATAGCCACCATAGCCTCCGTAGTACGGCCAGCCGTAGCTGTAGCTAGGCCAGCCGTAACCACCGCCATAGTAGCCGCCATAGTAGGGGGATCCCCAGTGGCCGTAGCCCCCATAGTGCCCCCCGTAGCCCCCCCAATGGCCCCCCCAGCTAGAGGCGGCGGTCTTGAGATCTTCTTTCTCTGCGGGCGCGGTGGCCAAGTTGTCTTTTTCTGCGGCTTGCTCGGCCGGCGTCGGCGCAGAGTGCGCGACCGCGAGGAAGCACAGTGTAAGGGCGATGACTGCGAGCTGGAAAGAAGAGTCTTGTAAGCGTTTTGAATTTTTTGAGACGCGTGGTCTGTCACTTTTTTTTTGGTGGAATTTACAGTAATGTTGGTGATTATAAAAAAGACACAGTATGTAAAGATAAATACAGATGTTATAGTTTTATTCATGTTCAATATCAGTTTTAGTATATTTTGTGGTTTTAAGTTAAATAAAATATGTATAATGATCGGTTGCTAGCCTGACGCCTAAAGAAAACTATTTCCGTAGTCGTCTTTTACGAAACATGCCAGGAAACCAAAAACCTATTTATAATAATAATATTATCATCTCACTTATCGTGTCTATCATGTGAATCTATACGTAGTTAGATACATAGAAATACAAAGTTAACGACATTTATAACTACAATTGACTTGCGAAAATTGGTAGTAAATTACAGCTTGCCAGACAAATTACCTATTTGTGGGGAAGTTAACATTGTTTTGATCTTCTTTTCATCTCAAACAATATCTTTTAGTAATAAAAACTGTTAAAAAAACATACAGTCGAATGAAACTCCTTTTTAAGTCGGTTGTAGCAAATAAGTATCAAGTAGCCATACATTCACGTTTATGAAACAGGCTATAAATTTGCACTGTCTATTCTTTTCCGAGTCCCACGGGCGAGGAATCCTTAATACGTTTTGTAAAGGGCTATTTATATCTTACTTAGCATACAATTGTGAGAGTACACAGTTATGCATAATTAGGTGTTTAAATTTCAAATTTAACAAGGAAAATTATGTGTGGGAGATAAGATAGGTATTAAAATGAAGGTATTAAAAATATTTATAGTTTTTGGGCCCTTGATTCGTGCGTAAGTTTGAAGTAAGTACTAGATAAGAAGTCGAATAATTAAGTGATTTACAATTATTAATGACTCTCTCTATTAAGTTCTCACACTATTAAAAATAGTAAAACTTATTGCCACTTTGTACACATTGATTGGAAACATTGACATGAAACTGGGTGTAGAAATTTCTTGGTCGACCATCAAATTGAGAAGAATGTTTGGGAGTCAGATTTTCATAATTTATTTCTAAAATTAGATATCCTCACAGCTTTTTATGATGGGGATCATAAAACGTTGATTATTGACCTTTCTATGGCCACTAAAATGTACTTCGTTAAATAAAATAAAATAAAAATTTTAGGCGACATTTACGGAAAATTCAAATTTATCAAATAAATGTTAAATTTTTAATGCAATCCTGAAATTACTTCACATTTTTTTAAATGACTCCTTGTAACTTAGACAAGGTTTAATAATAGCGCCCGATTCTAAACAAACAATCTTGTTCTTAATTAAAAGTCACTTAAAGCACTAAATTCAGCTAATCAAATACTTACCTTAGCCATGGTGTCCTATGCACTTGTCTGCTTGTCTTTGTGTCACCGAAGAGTATGCTTCCAACAGCGCACGCGCACAGTTATATATCGCGCTACGTCCTAGAGGCGACGGTTGGCTGGGCGTGCCATTGACCCCTATAGAATATGGGTGGATTATTCACAGGAAGCAGGAGAGGAGCCGTGGCCTAGTGGTCTTAAAGGAGGATGCGATACCGAGTAACCACGTTCGAGACTCAACAATGCACTTTTTCCTTTATTTATTTGGAACTTGTTGTAGTAATGATTATCTGAAGATTAAGATATTGATAAGGAAAGTCGAAGGTCGTGTAATCTGAACTTTGGAGCAGTCTTTGTCAAAGTGTCTCTGGTTGATTCTAAGAAAAGTGGCACCGGCAGGTTAAAGTGAATGCAAATTTTTTTTTTTTGCCTTTTGATCTTTTTTGTTGAAAAATGTCATTTTACATGTCTCATTAGTAACATATTTGTTGGAGGGAACGAATTTGTTGTAAAAATGTAAGAGTTATGACGAATTGAAATTTTGACCAGACAGGTTAAAGTGAATCACATATAAAAAAATCAATAAATCATCCAGAACCTATAATTTTATTTACTTAACGAAGCGTTAAAATAGGTAATTGTATATACAAATTTAAGTGAGGTAAAAGAAAGAAAGTTGCTTGCTATTTACGGTACATGTCGCTTATTTTTTAAACTAATAACAACTGACTTTTAAATCTTTTTATCTTTTTTGTACCATGCAACACGTTTACTTGTTCAATTTGTGGCACCGATCGGCAGCGTCCTGGCATGTTGTCGGGTTCTACTTGGTTTAAATTACCAAAATTTAAATAGCCTGTCCAACGACGGCAGGTTAAAGTGACTCAGACTGTAGTGAAAAAGGAACGTTTTAGGTTTTTTCTCAAAAACCGTTTATACAATCACAGTTTTATTTTCAGTATAGAAAGATATACCATAAGACAAATCAAAAACGTTACAAGCAATAAAAATCTCAACCAATATTATGAAATAATCAAGCCAGGTTACAGTGAACATGCCTGTTACAAACACCAGATTTTGGACTTCGTAAGCTCGCCAACCACACACAGCAACGCTGTGTCCCCAAGAGTTCACTTTGGCGGCTAACGTATGCGGACTGAAATTTGGACAAATTTCAATATTGTTTTAAATAAAAAAAAACACATTTTTAAAAAAATAGTTATGTTTATATAATAAGGTATATGTTAATGCTTAATGTAAAAAAAAGTTTACTCCTGTGCGAGATGCTTTACGGCAGTTCTGTGGTACTTTTTCCATCGCTGTCGAAAACACAGATGTGGGCATTTTTGTCAACTCCAATTTTATTTTTCGGATCAAACTCTGTACATTTTTGGGACGAAAATTATTGCAATATACTCGCCTCTTTAGATTTGCCCAAAAATCTTCAATAGGGCGAAGTTGTGGAACATTAGGTGGATTTGATGTCTTCGGTACGTATGGGATGTTTAACTCCGCCATTTTGCTAAGGGTTTTTTTGGAATAATGGCTTGAGGCTAAGTCTGGCCAAAACACTACATTTTCTCCTCTATGACTCGTATTTATAAAATCTCGCACTAATGGCAAACAACGCTCTATGTAGCGATCGGCGTTCACAGCTAAACCTGATTCAAAGAATACAGGCTTAGACATTCCGCGTCGACTAATGGCAAGCCATAGCAAAACTTTTTTAGGAAATTTTGTATGTTCAATATATTTTACGTTTTCATCGGTTGGTCCATTGGTGTTCTCAAAATAGTAATTGCCTTGCCACTCGTTTCCATCTAACGTGAAATATGACTCGTCATCCATAACGCAAGTGACATTATTTTTAGCGTAAAATATTTCTTTGACCAATTTACGCAGCCGTACTTTCTGAGTGATTTCTTGGTTTTCAGAGACGGTGGGCTTAACTTTTCTACACCGCTTATCGATGCCCATGTCTTTCAGATATTTTTTAACAGTTTTGCCGTCACACTTGAATTTCCTTCCGAGCTCTCTGTAGGATTTTGCGACACGGCCGGCCGTAATTTTCTTTAATCGAGCTCTCTCAGAAGACTTGCTCAAGCTGGAGTAGTTTCCAGAACCAGGTTTTCTGGCAGTGGTTTTCTTCAAGCCAAAGGACGCCAATATATTGTAAATGGTGCTTCGACTCTCACCCATTTGCACAAAATGTTCCACCACCTTCGATTTCGGCCATAGGGGATGTGTATTGTAGAAATTACATACAATTTGACGACGGCGTTCTTGTTGATTTACCATAATTACAAAATCAAACACCCAATCTTCATGAAACTTTCCAAACTGATTGACAGATATATTGACTTTACATTGACAAACACACATTTTTATTTAAACTTTTGTTTTATGTATTTTATATATACAAACTTTGTCCAAATTTCAGTCCGCATACGTTAGCCCAATACTGACCGCGTGATTTGCGTCTGTTATAGTCAGGATATCATTTCTCATGTGTGAGTGAGGTGCCTTACTGCGAACACACAGGTTACAGTGAAAATATCCCTGGACAAACTTTGAACGTGAAAATTTGTGCTTATAAATCATATGTTTAGCAAGTGCAGCATATAATCTATAATGTAACAGGCTGTTTTTTACATAAAATGATGATTTATGTAAATAAAACTACAAACGAATAATTCATAGAGCTAAATCTATAACAGTGTCACGTTTGGACAAGCCAGGTTACAGTGAATTAGGGTAGTATTCATTTTTTTTTAAATTAAGTATAACATCTACTTAAAAATAATGTTTAGGCCTCGATCAGGGTTGTTTATATCTACCAATAAAAAATTATAACATAGCTGAAAATTGTATATTTAGCAGACATACATACATACATACATATTCTCACGCCCATATTCCCATGAGGGGTAGGCAGAGCACATGAATTCAAAAATCCAGTGCCACGTTTAGCAAATTCAGGGTAACCAGATAGTGAAACGTGATATTGCGGTGACAGGTTGCTAGCCTATCGCCCACAATACACTAACCCTTTCCCAGAGTCGACTTTTACGACACCCACGGGAAGAAAGGGGGAAGTGGTTTAGCAGACATTCTATTCAAAAACAGAATTACAAGTTACGGTGCCACTTTTCTTGGAATCGACCCTCTCTCTTAAGGCATGAAACTAAACTTACCGTCACATGAGTACCTATGTAGGTTATACCTTAAACAAGTCTCTGGGGTAGCAATGCAATTTACAATCTATCTGGTGTGGTTGATGTTCATGGGCGGTGATGTTGCCCACATCAATCTTTTGCTCGTGATCCTTCCGTATGGTATAAGTTATACGTTTTGGTGTGGTGTCTAACTCGTTAGATAATTAATTAATTTTTCCGTGGATGTCGTAAGAGTGACTAAGGAGGTTTAGGTATGCTTTATGGGACAGGCTAGCAACTTGACACTATTATAATATTGATCTATGTTTAAACTTCTTTTTTGTTAATGGAGCGTAAATGCTTTAAGCATACTTCATGTGGGACTCTTTCCCCTATCCTCTTTTTGAATGAAAGGGAAGGAGAGAATCCATTAAACCCTCTCTGGGGTTGCCTTCTTGCAGGGTTAGGGGGTGATGTGGATTCCCAGGGATTTTAGCCAACGATGGCACCTTACTAGTCAATGACATCCGTAATTGTGTTTTAAGTTTTAAACCTAAAGTTATGCTAAAAGTAGCAACGAAAAGTGAAATAAATAGTCACGGTTTTGTGTGTGTTACGCTTCGTGGACTCTACCTACCCCATTTAGAAATACAGACGTGATGTATGTATGTACGCAATCTTTCCAGTGGTTCACACTGAATTTACCATACTTTCCATGATGCCATACACAAATATAAAATGCAGACATGTCGACTTAAATATAAAGACGTGAGTTGTTATGTCCGAAATCCCGTGCGGTGTCGGGCTTAAAAAAAACACCTCTCCATTTCTTCCGTGGATGTTGTAAGAAGCGACTAAGGAAATAGCTAAGGTATGTTTAAGACGACAGCCTAGCAACCTGTCACTATTGTACTTCTTTCATGTACTTATGTTTAAACCTAGCGTTATGCTAAACGTGAAGAAGTCATTGTTTTGACTATGTTCCATTCGTGTGCTCTGCCTACCCCATTAGGGAATACAGTCGAAGATGTATGTATGTAATTTGTTTGAGTTTTTGTTCGTTTGATTCCGATCTATATTCAAAGTTATTCCGTCGGCGCAGGCGTGTCAATCAAGTTCCATCCATCTTGGGTGGATTCCAGGACGGATCTGCTCGTATCCTTTTAACACATACACTCATACATACATGCATCACGCCTGTATTCCCAAATGGGGTAGGCAGAGCATAGGGAACGCTACATGGACACAATCAAAGCAATTTCACGCTCTTTAGTCATTTATGGCATAATTTTGAGGTATAAGTTAAAAAGTGTTAGCCTGTCGCTTAAAATATGCCATTAGCCTATTTCTTTGGTTGCCTTTTTCGACGTCCACGGAAGAATTGGAGAAGTGATATTGTAACAAATATAAAGGCACAAGAATGAGTCAATATTATTTAGTTCCCTCGTTTTCACCGATTTAAAAGTTACTTCTCATTTTAGCTTTATTGTTTTTGGATCTTTTGTAATGTTTTGTAAAAAAATATGTGGGCTTTTTAAATCACATTTTTGAGGAGAAAAAAAATCCCAAAAATGAATGTAATTTCCCACGCACGAATTTGTAAACGCTACCTACATCAACAAAACCAATTCTATTATATTTTTTAAGTTCTAAATTAAGAAGTATAATTAGTGACAGGTTGCTAGCCTGTCGCCTAAAATACAGATGAACCCATTTTAGTTGCCGCTTTCGGCATCCACGAAAGAAATGGAGAAGTGCTGTTGTAACCCGAAATCATACGGCAAAGCACCACCAACTGAGACAAAATTAGTGCTACATCACACTGACTTACAAATAAAGTCTGTCATTGTCCCATGTAAGATCTCAATTATTGCCAAACCAAACAATGCGATGCAAAAAAGGCGTAATAAATCATTAGCAATCGAATGACGATGTTCGAAACACGGTAATTTGATTAGCTGGCAATTTTCTGGTTGAACGAACGCTGGTCACACACGCAAAGATGACAGAACCCTTTGAAGTACATAAATGGGAATAAGTTTTGTGTTGAACTTCAAAGATAAAGGGGTTAAGTACAATACTTGTGCAAACGTAGTACGTATGCGTCTTATATACTTAAATGACATTAGGTGTAATCTAATTTTTGAAGTTCTAAAATAAATTAAATTTTGTATCGTTTTTTGTAGATTATCCCACAAAATAATTTAATAAACGTCATCAAATACGATAAATGAAATGTAAAAAGTTGAAACCTAGTACTATAGCTTCAAATTTCTTTATCTTAAAAAAATATTGACTAGAGCTCATTCAACCCCCCGACCTTAGACGCACCGAAAAAGTGGCGACCGAATAAAGAATACTTACAACATTAAAATCAGTTCATAATAGGATGCCATCGACAGACACCAAGTTCATTGCTTACCGGAAATTTCTTCTAATTTAAAAAAAAAGGTAACTTGATGTATCGACCTTATAACCCTCAAAATTTCTTAACCTACCTATCCAATGCCACGTAATGCGTGTTGATAAATGACAGTAGGATAATTAGTGTGAAGTAGGGACAGGGATTAGCAGAAAATTGGCGTTGCGACACTGCGCGGGAGTGGACGGAGTGGTGAGCGGAGCGGCGACATGCTCGGGCCAGAAAATCACGAGGACATACATACATTACCCTTGTATTCCCGAAAGGAGTAGGCAGAGCACACGAAACATTGTACAGTATATTTTGGGCATCAAATGCCAAAGTGATTTGGTAGATAAAAGGGGCCGTTTCCATGTCAGGCGATTACTTTTATATCCGTTTTTGGAGTAATTGCATCAGAAAACCAAAATTACTACATTGTAAACTCGATAAAAAAAACTACTAGGCGAGGTCTCAAAGTAAAAGTTCAATGATGTAGTTGTAGGGTTTTATTTTTAACCAGCATTATTAAGTTTTCTGGTACCCTTGCGATGCACTCTGAAACAATGCGATAAATACCCTGTATAGTCAAAATCATGACCATTCTATCACTAATCATAATATTACAAGGCAAAAATTTGTCATCGTTTGGTTAAATCCACTCTTAATAATGTAACATTTCCAATTATGTATTGGGTTTTATGACTACCTTTATTAGCTGACCCGGCATACTTTGTTCCGCCTAAGGCTAAGCGCACACTACGACTTTTTGTCGCGCGACACGATTTTTAAATAGCGCTGTCCATAGTGATTTTTTCATCATAGTGCGCGCGATGACATATAAACCCTTACGTTGCATTTTTGCGACAAAATTATCGCACGACAAAAAATCGTAGTGCGTTCTTAGCCTAAGATGTTTTTGCCTGCGTTTTATTATTCCATGTCTTCTGCATAGATGATGGCTTATAGCATGTTGCGACTATTGCTTATTCATTGATTGGTAAACCGCTCCCGCTCCCGCCTCCGCTACCGCGTCCGCTCGCACCCAGCCCGCTCGGCGCGGAAACAATGCCCGTCCTTGCCGCTTCCTTCCGTCCGTCATTGGGCCTAATTCGGCGCAGCAGCCGGTGACACAATTGACGTAATTTTGATAAGGTAGATAAATGACCACTCTATTACGCGACCAGACTTATTGTTGTTCTTGGAGGTTGCGGTCGATCCTCTGTAGACTTAGCACATAGACTACCTGTCATTTTTGAACGATTCTAGTATATTTTATCTTGTATTTAGTGGCGTTGCGTAGACACGTTTATTTCTTCCCATGGGTGTTGTAAGAGTCGACAGTGGGAAAGGGTTAGATTAGGTTACCCTAAAATTGCAAAACGTAGCACCTGATTTTTGAATTCATGTGGGAATACAGGCGTGAGAATATGTATGTATGTATGTGTGTAGACACAGCCTGGTAACAGGCAGACAAACAGCAAAATCTTAGTAACAGTAACAGTGTCCCGTGTTCGACCTTTGGGTACGGGAAACCCCAAAAAGCAGGACATTTCGCGGCCGGTCAGATAGATAGATCGGGGCTCCCTCTTCAAATTTCTGCAGTACTTTGTTGAAATTAACAACTTTCTTATTGATATTCATTTGGCTTAATTACCAATTAAAACGTGTGAAAGAAGTATGCGCGTCACATTACAAATTAGATCAAACTTCATACATTTTCTTTATCACCGAAATTAGCATGTTGTGACAAGATTTACCATCGCTTTCATGCAAATGACCCATTTAAAACATGCTCGGTATACCAAGGCAGGCGGATTTACCAGCAATCTCATATACGAGCTTACTATCGCCTTTGACTTTGCTTTAAAAAAAACAATTCACTCCTAAAATAAAACTGGAATAAAAAAGGTTAGTAATGCGGCATATAATTCAAGAAAATTTTATATCGTGACAGTACAAATATTTACCATAGTAATAAAAACATTCTAATAACAGTCTCTGATAACTCCTTCTTTTTGAAGTTCTCAGACATGTTAATTTTAATGTCCTTTTTTTCTTGAAATTATGAACGAAAGAGTTGATTTTGCATTATCAAGAAACAACATAATAATAAAGAAACGAGCTGTTGTGAAAGTAAAAATGGTAAGGATGGATGGAAGAAGATTTACCAAACAAATTTATATAGGGAGAATGAATAAAAGAGGAATAGGGGAAGGCCTAGACCATAGGCTCCCAAACTTAATATTTTGTTACTGCCCACTTTGAGAATATTATTTAGTCCCCTAGACAGTCGTTCCGTGATCAAAATGGGGAGGTTTTGGAAAACAGTCAGGTCAAAAGTAGGTACCCAAAACTGACGAACATATGTACCTATGTAGAGATTTGTGAATTCGGATGACGCGAAAAAGGTATACCAAGACCGAAAGAAAGAAGCAGATGTGCAGACAAACAAACCGTTTTTTTTACATGTAGTAATAAATACTAATAGGATTCACATTAACGGTTAGAAATATCGTCGTTCACACTCCATGTGACGTGTTCGGCGACATTAGCATTCCGACAGACCTCGAGTTGTATAATATCGCCGTATTGACCATCACAATGGTCAAAATACCGGGATCCCATGCCTTCTGAATGCGAAATAAGCGGCGAATTAGCCAGTAAAAAGCTATCGTCGTAACTATGTATAAAAAATCCGAATCGCACTACCGAAAAGCTTAGTTTTGGATTTTGTTTTATAGTTTTATGGTTCAGTTCAGGTTGATCGCCGATTTTGAGATGAGTTCTTTCTTCAAAGACGTGTTAGTTTTGTTTTAGAATCAACTTTGGAGTATGAAATATAGATCGCACTACGTATGTATAAATCGTCAATGGCTGGCCTATTTGTTGGATTGTACGATAAGACAACGGTTAGTTTTGATGATTTGAATTAGAATATCGATGGCTTTTGTAGGGAAAAACATTCCGTTGTACCTACAGCAAAACCTACTCACACGAGCAACTTGCAACTGAATTTATTACAACATGACTCCTAAGAGTAGATAGCAGATGGGGTCGCCGGAAGAAGCTGGATGCAGGTCGCTTCCAAAAGATAATTATGGAAGACTAAGCGGAGGCCTACGTAGAGGTTTTATAGCTGAAACGATGAATGGTGATGATGATTACTACCAAGGATGTGTATCGTGGGCGACCGTGCCTCGGTACCCCTCTGCTGTGTCCAACGTGTTGCTATAATAGCCCTTGTAACAGAAGTAAATGCGATTAGTTAAAGCACATTTTTAAGATTAAAACTCTTGTTTTACCAAAATTTTGGTTCCTAAGCAATGTGTTGTGTAAAAAAAACTTTCAGTTAAGTGTCTTTAGGGCGCATTATTTTTGGCAATATGTACCTAGACCTAATGTTCCTTCCAAAGTACAGAGAGACTAAAAAGGTGTGTAAGGGTCTCACCAAACCAGTCGACGCCTTTTCGGCAAAATGCGGGTAGAAAAAGCTTTATGTCAACGCAATAAGGGCGAACAAGACGTGAATTGGCTCGGCCATTCTCGGTCGAACGAGCCGAGCCGATCGACGTCTTGTTCGCCCTTATTGCGTTGACATAACGCTTTTTTTACCCGCATTTTGCCGAAAAGGCGTCGACTAACGTGGGGAGACCCTAACAGTGCTCTTAGGATCTTGTTTGCATAAGTTAAAGTGTTGAACACACCTGCTGGAAAGTGACATTACATTTATTACTCTAAATTAAGGGCGATTGTGCACTATAAGGAATTCTTCCATCCAGCCATTCAATTTCCGATTTATTGTGATGCGATTTGTCGAAATTCGAGTCCGAGGTAAAATTTCTATGAAAGAAACATTACATTTATACCGTATACTATGTATTTCCAGTCTCCGCGTGAACATCCTCCAAACTTCGTTCTTCACTAGATGGCGCTGTAACCGGGGTCTCACTGTCTTACGTTTACTATGAAACTTAGACCCCGCGTAAACTCACATTTTGGTGGAACGCACGTTTGCACGGAAATCATCAGTCTGTTTATCCCTGATGTTAGGGCTATGGCCCGAAGATAATTTAAAACAAATGAATCGGTAATCAACTACCGAAGACTGTGTCAAATCGTCAATGGAAAGGTCGTCTGTAATTTGTTACGTGGCGGTTAACGTTTTGGATTTGATGTTCAGACAGAAGTCTATTTGAAACTTTGTCTTAGGGAGATATTTGTATTTTTTATGTTCGCTATGTTAAGTTTCGATTGTGTTTGAATATATATCCAATTCTTTTTCCTGAAGTCTAGAAGATTTTTAGTCTTTATTTATTTACTTACTAGTAACTTCTCAGTATCTTGTTTTTGTATATTAACAAAGTAATATAAAAAAACACTACAATGACCATCACACTTTAAGGCCAGCATTACACCTGTAAGTTTTACTTACGTAAGTAGGAATGGAGCTATCCGCTAATAAAAAGAGAGACGAGTATTGCTATCCCATTTTAACTTATAGCTGTGTCCCTACTTACGTAAGTAAAACTCACAAGTGTAAGGCTGGCCTAAGGACAGTTTAGTACATAACGAAGAATATGTTTGACATTACATTTATTATGTTATATTAAGTTATGACACTTACTGCTTAATGTATGTATGCAGGAACCTTTTACATGAATTTAAGTACGCCTATAAAATATTTATTTTATGATATTGAGCATTGAGAATAAAATAAGATTAAATTATACAAATCGATATTATACCTTTACTCCTTAAAATACAATAAAAACTTACAATGTGTTCGTATAATTGCGCTTCGCCAATTTACTCCTAATTAGCCTTTTGTCTACTCATTTCTTGTATCTATGTAAAACTCACAAAAGACGGCAAGGAGTGAGGCGACGGCGATTTTCTGGTCATCTGATACCCTAGTTGAGTTGTCCACCAAGGCATGGGGATCCCGAGCCGGTAACACATCGTCGACTCTATTCGTCTAAGGGGGGAGTTTGCGTATGGGCCTCCCGGTTTTGACTTTGAGCCCGAGTTCACACGCTGGCGTGGCCAGAAGGCGCCGCTGGTGCATCCCCGGGGACCCCCTGCCGCCTATTAATTTGGCAGGAAGGAACCACGGGTGGGTTTTTATTTTTAATGTATATGCCTCTCCTGGGAGGAAAGTCCCACATAACCGTCGCGTCGTCCCCAAGAAGTGGCGGTATGCGTAATGCATTTTCCCTCCGAAAAAAAAGGTAAAACTCACAAACCCCATTTTACGTAGTCTTTTCTGTAATTTTGCAAAAGAAGACTACTTGATCTAAACGTATACAATACACCCATATGTTCTGTTGTGACAGGTAGCGCACAGGAAACAATACATACGTAAACCAAACCATACAAGTTTCAGATTAACAATTTAAATTGTTGATGAAAGATGCATTGAGTATACCCGGTAAACCTAGTTACAAAAGTTGCTAATCTGTCGTCTAAAAATACCTGAATATATGTCCTAAGTCGCCTTTTACGTTACCTGAGACATGTGTAATATTCTAAATCCGTTACCACAATGGAATTTTCAATGTACAGCGTTTACTGAGTTTGTCATCGTCTGAGTAATCAAAAGTGACACTTCTGAAACCCTGTACCAAGAGAGGCATTAGTGAAACTGTCGCTAAAGTCGCAATACACTGATTTCACTAGCAAAGTTTGATCAATTATAACTCGATAAATTGGAAGTAATTTTCAAAGTCGTAGAACAAAAGAAGTTTAGTTTAAGGAGTTAAATCGATACCTAAATTTAAAGCTTCGAGCTCATAGGCACCCTGTATAATAATCTTATAGTTTCGGAAAAAGTGGATGTGACATACGGGCGGACAAATAGACGTGAGGAATCTATAAGAGCACCGTTATTTAACTAGGAAACTCTAAAATTGATGGAATAAATCCAACCTGTGCATCTGTATTAAGTCTGTTTATTTGAGGCATCGCTGCTCCTTGAAACCGTCATTCGCCAAATTAATATCCGATGTTGCATTACAATAGTGCATTGACCCACATATCAGCGACAATAGTAGGTATCTAATGAGTAGGTATAGCGGTGTAGATAACTATAGCTAATAATTCCGTCGCAGGAACCCACGCGTGACCACAGACCCAGAATAAGTAGTTATGTCACGTGAATAGATAATAGTGATAAATGAGAAAAACCGTGTAATTAAAATTGTAAATAGTGGGACAGATGACCTTAATTAGCTTGGTCTTCCGATTCCGTCAGCAGATCAGAAAAACAGTAAAAATAACTGAACTAATACTATGTGGTGTCGGGTTTAGAATAGCACTTCAACTTTTTCCACCTATGTTCAGCAGTGGACATCTTTTGGCTGAAATGACGATGATGATGTTTTTCCGTGGGTGTCATAAAAGGCGACTAAGGATATAAGTTATATTTTGCGCGACAGGCTTGTAACCTCTTAACTTAAAAACTAAAAATTAGACTACAAGTGTAAATAGTTTACACATTTCGTGTGCTCTGCCTACCCCATTTAGGAATACAGGCGTGATGTGTAAGTATCATCATATTATGTATAAAAGTTAAGCTTGTCCATTATGTTTATTATGCTTTTTCCTCTTGTTTCTCTTATTTTACTTATCTTATCTTACTTAGAAATTTAGCCTCTTATTTTTGAAACTTTTCGTTTAATTATAGTAAAAGTACCAAAAAGTTGAATGGAGCCAGTCCGTAGCGTAGAACTAGAACGTCCTCATACTCGGTGGAGTGATGATCTTCGCAAGGCTGGCAAAAGCTGGATGAGTGGCCGAGAATCGTGTTCAATTTGCCGTGGAAGAGCGGTAGACGGAAGATTTCTAGCGGTGGACGAGCTTAGTCTAAAGATTAGTATAATATAATTGGTTTTTTTTTCTATAACAATTAACGCCAATCACCTAGTCCCAAATTAGGCAATTTACTTAATACCTGTGCTATGGATACTAGACAATGGATAAACTTATCAACATTTAACAGATAAATATCCAAGTCTTGCGACCGATTCGTATCTATTCATCAACATCATACACACTTCTGCCCCGACCAGGAATCGAACCCGGGACCAGATTCACAGTCAGGTTCTCTAACTATCAACCATGTATCCAACCGTCATGATGTTGATGATCAAAAACGTTCATTTTTCTCCCAATGCTTAATTGTTTTTTTCGCAATTGTACTAAGTTACCCAAATTGCTATTAATATCTGATCACTACTTACTTAGTAGTAATCGTAATAATACAAAGAAACTTGCATGGCTATTGTTTGGTCCAATATCTTACTCAACTCCGCAAAAAGTTCTGTAAAATAATTAACGAACGTTGTCAGTAGGGTTATTATGTTTGGTTCCCACGGACCTTTGTCGCGAAATTGCTATGGACTATAGTACAGGCACCAAGGTCTTAGGATTTAGGTATTTAGGTATTAACACTAGTCTAGTCTTAGACTAACTAGGATCCCGTGTAGTGTCGAGTTTAGAATAATAACTCTCCATTCCTCACCAGGATGTGGTTAGAGGCAGCCAAGGAATTAGGTTAAGGTATGTTTCAGGCGACAGGCAAGCAACTTGTCGTTGTTATACCTCTTCCATCAATGTTTTATACATACGCACACAATCACGCCTGTGTTCCCTAATTGGGTAGACCGACCATATTATGAAACGCTACACAAATAACCATGACTATTTCACGTCCCGTAACCACTTCTAGTACAATCTTGAAGCTGCTTCTACGCTGGACGAACCGAGCATGAGCGGAGCACGAGCCGAGGACAATTCGTATAGTGTGAACCGACTTACAAGCCATGAAGCCACGAACGAGCGCGCTGCGAGCATTTCGTTCGTGCTCGGCTGCGCTCCGCCTGTTGTCGGTTTTTTGACGAACACAAAGGGATTTTCTTCGCGCTTGCAGTGCGCTTGTGGACGTGTTTACTGAAAGACGTCGGTCGCTCGAGTCGAACATCATGGAAATGTGGACCGAAGATGCTTCCGTGCAATTAATTGAATTATACCAAATAATCTATTGATATGGAATCCGAAACATGAGGATTACTTTAAAAAAATAAGGAGATTGATGCATGGTCTCGTATTGGCCAGTTGCTACTTGACCTCTCAAAATGGTTAGCAAATCTAAATTTTATTGATTGGATCTCATTTTATGTATATTTGTAGATCCCAATCGTCTTGGCCTTTTTCTATTTTTGCTGACCACCGCTATAATAATCGCTGCAACAGCAGCGGCTGCTGCAATATTATTAATATCGTCCATATTCGCAAAGAGCCGCGAGCTCACTGCAGAAAATACGTTCGAGGACAATGATCGTTGTAGGTTCGTTACGTCCACACACACGCCGCGAACGACGAAACCGAGAACGGCTCCGCTTGTGCTCGGCTCGTGCTCGGCTCGCGTAGCATGGACCCAGCTTAAGGTTTTAAGTTGAGAGTTACTGTAGTGACAGGTTGTTAGCTTGTCGCCTGAAATATCATTATCATAACCATTTTCATTTTCTTAGCCGCCTTTTCCGACACAATCAATGTATCATCCTAAAATATTTATGCTCAAAGTTTCGACTATGTACCTAATGTTTTGTATGCTCTACCTACCCTATTTGGGAGAATGGATGAGAAGTATGTATAATTATGTCGTGGCTATATCGTAGATTTGCTCATTTCATGAAATGTTTGACTATCTATTGGCCACATCATGATATGGTTTGGGCAGATCAATAATAAAAATCGTTTCTCGATGTGGTCAACTAAAAGCGCGACTTTTTCATAAAGTATTCAAAATGATTTTGATCATATCGTAAAATATATATTTATTTTTTGGATAGAATCAAATACTTAGAAATTTGTTTAATTTTGTTACGAAAATATCATAAGTTTGTGATAATCGGACTTAAATTACAATAAATAAGTTCTAATATTCTGGATTTTTATTAAATACTAGCTTTCCGCCCGCGACTTCGCCCGCGTGGAACTCGATTATATTGCGGTATAAAGCACAACTATAAGAAAACTTCTCGTTTCAAGCGACACACAGCGCCATCGATCTATCATCTATCGATCGGTCATCGATCGATATCGATCTATCATCGATCGATATCGATCTATCATCGATCGATATCGATCTATCAAGGAAACTATATTTTTGTTTTCCTTCGGGAACATCAATTTTTCCGAGATAAAAAGTAGCCTATTATGTAATCCGGACTTCTATCTTAACGTCTGCAAAATGTCAAAGCATTCGGTTCAGTAGTTACGGCGTGAAAGCGGAACAAACAAACAAACTCACTTTCTGATTTATAATATTAGTAAGGAGTAAGGATTTTATGGACATCCTATTTATACGATTAGGCCAAACGTGGGTGACAAAATCGTGAAACGTAGACGATTTTATGATCTGGTCAAATTGAGTTGCCCACATCATGAAATGCGACCATTTCATGAAATGAGCAAATCTACGATATGGCCACGACATTATAGGTACTATTTGCTTTAAGAAAATAAGCCACCAGTAACGCCATCTCTCGAGAGGGCTTAGCGATGGAAATCTTTCCTGTCTCTCTATTGGCTTTGCTTCTTTAGTTTTAGCAGTTGATAACAGATGGCATTAAGCGGAGTCTTGATGAAGCTTTGTTTGTTAAAAGAATTGATTGATTGTCGTGTTAAAAATAATCGAGGAATTTTTACATTTAAAAAAAATAACGCTTTATTTCCTCAATTATAGGTAAAGTCAAGTACAGTCAAAACCGTTTATAACGACATCGTTTACAACGACCTATCGGTTATAACAGCCAGATTGTATGGTCCCGTCCGAATTCCTAGTAAACTATTCAGTAAACGAACCGCTTATAACGACATCGGATACAGCGACATATCGCTTACAACGACGAAACTTTATCGATATTAATCGGCTATAACGACCAACTGCTCCTTGTCTCAGCAAAACTAAACAATACAAACGATTTTAAATCAAATTGATTAGCATTAAAGAAATATTTAGGCATATTATTACTTACGCACTTTCTCCCACCTTATCCGAAACTCTTTGCGGCCATTTGACCATGCCTATTTTACACCAATAGTTTAGTGCGCTAGTTGACTGCGTGAGTAACAGCTTGATTTAATGGCGTTGGCGTTGTTTAGACTGTACATTTATGAATTAGCATGTCGCAAAAAAGAGGAAAACGACTGATTAGTTTAAAAAGTAGTGTAGTTTTATAACCCGTAACTGTAAGCATCTAAGTACATTTTGTGACTATATTGCTTATAACGACTATCGGATATAACGTCCGCAACTATACGGTCCTTCAATGTCGTTATAAACGGTTTTGACTGTAGTATCAAAATACATTAAATTTATTGCCAACTTTTTATTTAGTGACATTTATAACTTTCAGTAAAAATATTTTTTTGTTATTATGTGGTTCTTAAGAATTAAAAAAAATTGTTTTTTTTAATGCCATCGTATGTCAAACCAACCAGTAAGAACATCTCCGGGATCGCGTTTCTCCGTGGTTTTGTTCACATCTCTCTGCTGGATGCTATGCTTACTGGCATCACGCGAATTGTCTGAAAAAAGAATGAAAAAACCGGTCGAGTTTGATTCGGTCTAACCTATGGGGCCATCCCTAAAGTATGTCACACAAAATTTGGGAATTTTAGAAAAAGTCACACATTTGACCATGAAAATGACTACCACATAATTTTGGCTCAAGTGGGACCTATATCTGGATCCCTAAGGTTTATTAACACGGCGGGAGGCGCTACCGGGTAAAATTTACCACACGGTGCATAAATTCGCAAATATTTATTTTATTACTTAATTTTGAGCCGAGTCACTTTAGGTACCTTCCGAGAAACGTACGTTAGACTGCTTTTTGGAATATGTAGGCAATGTGCATGCGGCTTTCGGCTAAAACACACATCTAAAGTGCTAATGGGTATTTTTAACCCAGTAGCGACTATTTGTGTCATTATTTTTAACAGTCTACATTTTACATTTTTGTTGATTTAGATTATAAATATGCCTTATTTCCACTCATTGAAGAACAAATAGAACTTTACTGCATTTAGAAAATAGTCAAGAAGAAGATAATTCTAAAATTGAAGACAATGAAAAATATAGTGAACATGAAAGTAATTCAGAGCATGAAGGAGAAGACAAACAGACAGTAAAGACACTGATTGAAATTTATGATATTTATGTCATAAAAATATGTAAAGAGCATAACTATAGTGTGTTTGTGAAGAATGAGCCCAAAAAGTACAGTCAGATTAACATTCAATGTGCCACATTGTAAGGAAAGTGATCATACTTTGAACATTTTTTTTTTTCAAAAAAATGCCAAATTAATGCATGTCATATTTATCATTATAAGTAAGAACACAAGATACTAATTCTGTATTGATCTCGTTTTTACATTTTTTTTATTTGTTTAGGGTCAAATTTTTGGTTTTTTATAAGCTATGTGCAAAATAATGCTGATTTATATGCTGTGTCTTTAAAAAAAGATAATAATTTTGTTTTAAGAGGTAACTACTTTTTTCTCAGATTATTTCGTTGAAAATATAACAAAATATAATATAAAAATAATGTTTTATTGAAATACCTATAACAAACCACCACTTTTACAATAAACACACTGTGGTATTTTTTACCCAGTAGCGACCATCCGTGTTGCATTATGGGGCGCGCCTCCCGCCGTGTTAAACTAGTTTTACATCCCTTAACGTTTTAAGTCATAATGATCATTAAATTTATCCTAACACTCATAATATATGTCATATCTTTCGTTTTTGGAAACATTTTATATCAGGAACAATTTCATTGTTTTTACTGTACCTATGTGGTTGTATGGTCATAAAACGAACCCAACCCAACACAAACTCTCTTCTATTACTTGTTTCTTGACTTCTAACTATTTTTGAATTATGGAAAATGATTGTTACTGCAGACAAAACAGTTTTATTATATTATTTTATTCCTGGATTTTATTACAATATTGTTATGACAAAATCAAATTGTGTAAATTTGTATGCCATATACCTACTAATGATACCTGTGTGATTTAATTGTGACTGTTTTTTGTTCTGTGTTTCAAGGATTAAGTGAATTTATTTGATTTGATCAGAATAAAAGCGTATGGCACTCTGTTGTCTCTGCCTACTCTAAAAATAGGGTTATCGTGTAATAAGAACTAAGATAATATTAGTAAATACTGAAACAAGTGAACATTTTCGATATTAACTATAAGTAAAATAAAGTTATCAATTTACGTCATTTATTCGTTACTAAATTTAAATTTAAATAAACGTCATGTCGTAATCGAGAGGTACCGTAACATCGGGTTACTTTGTCCCATAATCATGATACTTTTTACTTCTCGTTTGAGTACTTCTGTTTAAATAGCATTTTGACTCTTTTGTATGCATAGGTGTTTAGTTGTGGATATAATCAACTCATACACTTAGGGAAAATTTAATTAAACTACCCCTAAGTTTTTTATTTTATTTCGCAAAGTTTGGGCCAAAGTTGCACTTTGAAGCGGGTTTCTTTGGCCCATGATTTTTAATTTAGTAAAACGTAACAGAAACCTGTTTGGATTGACTACACGCATTAAAGAAAAACATAGTATCTTGCTTAATTTGTTTTTATTTCACTAAAACAGTTAAAAACAATCAAAACAAAGTAATACATCTATCAGACATGGTTTTTTTTTAAACTTTGCCAAAACAAACAGAAAAACCCTCTTCTTATAATCATTAGAAGTAAAATAGGAAGCTTCCCAATAAAAATAGGTATTTTACCAGGTAGACGCGCAGTTAACAATCAAATAACTAATCAGCCTCTAAAATTGAGAATCATTAGGTGAGATAGGTATCAGACTTATTTGTACCCATTGATTAAATCGACAAGGAATAAACTAAACTAATCATTATCAATTTCAGGTACTGCAAATAAGTCTTTTTTGACAAATTAAGGAACAATAATTTTCTTAATCACTTCTTTCCAACGGAATAACTGTTCATATTTTATTGCCGGCCATTTCCAGAATTTCCTCCTCTTCATGCAAGTTACTAGCGTTGCTTCTTCGCCTATCGATACAATTTTTGCTGGGTAAACGCTAATTACTTAAACCATGGGCCAAAGTAACCCGAAAACGATGGGCAAAGTATACCGTAATTTTAATTATCATTTAGTTCTCACAAAAACTGTTTTAAACTCTATGATTTATATCACATTAGGATCCCAGATATATCTCTGTTATGATTGATAAAATTTTAAACACGCAACTCGCCTGTTTTTTTTGTTTCGTGTAAAAGTTTGCACATCAAAAATTCGCGTACCAGTAAGGTAGCAACTTGTCACCACAATGATGGATTGACCAATCAGCTTTGTTAACGTGAAACTGTTTTACCGGCCGCTCCATACTGTCTTCTATCGCTGAGTAGCGCGAACTACATTGATAGCTCCTAAAGTTCAGCGTGGCGGGTAGTTTAATCTTTTTTTCCGGTTTGGGCCAAAGTAACCCCCTAGGGCCAAAGTAACCCGCTTTTACGGTACCTATTTTTATATTTAAAAAAAAAACAAAAACAATTTTTATGCCTTTTTTCAATAAAACTTCCATGTATAAAATTGCCACATGCTTTATTTCTTTAATTATTGGTAAAGTAGTATTAAAAACATATTTTTTGCCGCCTGTTTGACATTTATAATTATTATTGTGGTAGAAGATTTTGTGGTGTGACTTAGTAATCAAATAAATTGGGTTTTTTATACTCAGGGTTCCATCTGTCCCCAACCCAATCAGAAAAAACGTCTCCGGGATCGGGTTTCTCCTTGGTTTCATTCACATCCCTTTGCTGGATACTATGTTTACTAGCATCACGCGAATTGTCTGAAAAAAACCGGTCAAGTTCAAGTCGGGTTGTCACACAACCAAGTGTCACATTTAACTATGAAAGTCACACAAATTTTGTATAAGTGTCACAAATCCCTGAGCCCCTCCTGAAAGTGTGACGTACTTTGGGGATAACCTCTAATGTGTATGTAAGCATCCTGCTCAGCATCATAACTATACGCTAGAAGTGGCCACGAACCGTGAAATAATGATGGTTTTGTCTATGTAGCGTTTCGCGTGCTCTGCCTACCCCATTTGGTAGTACAGGCGTGATGTATGTGTATTATCAGGTAAATACTGAAAAAAGGGTGGGTTATCGAATTTTGGTCAAATTCTAAAAAAAACTGTCCTGAAGTAGGTACTTAAAATATCCTATCTTATCAAAATTAATCTTTTATAAAACGAGAAATAGTTTTTTATGAGTGTAAATAAATTAAAGTTGTCACTTTATATTTTTTATACGTTACTAAACTAAAAATTTAACAAACCGTTGAGAAGTCATGTCGTTTTTATCATCAAACGCTATTATTTTACGCTTCGCAGCCACTTCTAGCATCATTTTAGGTTTGAAAACAGATGGAAGAGGTAATAGTTTAATAGTGACGGGTTGCTAGCTCGTCGCCTAAAGAATACCTAAACCCATTTCCTTAGTCGCCTCTCACGACATCCACGAACGAAATGGAGAGTTGCTATTCTAGACCCGACACCACACGGGTATATAGTTTTTATGAGTGTAAATAAAGTGAACTTGTCAATATACAATCTTTTATTCGTTAGTAAATATAATCATTTAACAAATTCATTTCGTTATTGTCATTAAACGATACGTACATTCGTCAATATTTTTTTTCTACAGAAACTATCGAAAAGTAAGTATTTTTATACATATAAAAAAAAACACTTTCAATTTTTATGCCCCTTTTCAATAAAACTTCCATTTAGTGAATTGCTGCACGCTTTATTTTCTCAATTATAGATAAAGGCTAGTAGTATTAAAACAATTTTTGCCGGTTGTTTATCTATAATTATATTAAAGGAAGATTTTTTTTGGTATTACTTAGTAATTAAAATAAATTGTGTTTTTTGTTAGCCCACCCATCTTTTCTTAAACCAATCAGAAAGCTCATCTCCAGGATCGGGTTTCTCCTTGGTTTCATTCATATCCCTTTGCTGGATACTATGTTTACTAGCATCACGCGAATTGTCTGAAAAAAACCGGTCAAGTTCAAGTCGGTTTGTCACACAACCAAGTGTCACACATTTAACTATGAAAATCACACAAATTTTGTATAAGTGTCACAAATCACTGAGCCCCTCCTGAAAGGGTGATATACTTTGGGGATAACCTCTAATGTGTATGTAAGCATCCTGCTCAGCATCATAACTATACGCTAGAAGTGGCCACGAAACGTGAAATAATAATGGTTTTGTCTATGTAGCGTTTCGTGTGCTCTGCCTACCCCATTTGGTTGTACAGGCGTGATGTATGTATATTATCACTATTATCAGGTAATTACTGAAAAAAAGGGATGGTCATCTTTTTGTCAAATACTTGAAACACCTGTCCTGAAGAACTTAAAACATCCTATCTTACCAAAACTTATTTTCTAAGTATAAAACGTCAAATAGTTTTTTTATGAGTGTAAATAAAGTAAAGATGTCAATTTACCTCTTTTATTCGTTACTAAACTTAAAATTTAACAAACCGTGCGAAGTCATGTCGTTTTTATCATCAAATGCTATTATTTCACGCTTTGCATCCATTTCTAGCATCATTTTAGGTTCGAAAACAGATAGAAGAGGTAGTATAATAGTGATAGGTTGCTAGCCTGTCGCCTAAAGAATACCTAAACCCATTTCCTTAGTCGCCTCTTACGACATCCACGAAAGAAATGGAGAGGTGCTATTCTAGACCCGACATCACACGGGTATATAGTTTTTTATGAGTAGGTATAAATAAAGTAAACTTGTCAATATACATATTTTATTAATTAGTAAATTAAATATAATTATTTATCAAATTCTTGTCGTTAGTGTCATTAAACGATACGCATATTTGTCTACAAATTGTTTCTACAGAAACTATCGAAAAGTAAGTATTTTTATAAAAAAAAACCCTTTAAATCTTTATGCTCCTTTTCAATAAAACTTCCATTTAGTAAATTGCTGCACGCTTTATTTTCTCAATTATAGATAAAGTCTAGTAGTATTAAAAACAAGTTTTTTGCCGGCTGTTTTTTTATAATCATATTGAAGGAATATTTTTTGGTATTACTTAGTAATTAAAACTAATTGTGTTTTAGCGGTAATAAGAAGCCCCCCATCTTGTCATATGCCAATCAGAAAGCACATCTCCAGCGTCGGGTTTCTTCTTGGTTTCGTTCACATCCCTTTGCTGGATGACATGCTTACTGGCACCAAGTGAATTGTCTGAAAAAAACCGATCAAGTTCCAGTCAGACTGTCACACAAATAACACAAAATCGGGACCCCCTTCCAAGTCGCACAATTGACTATGAAAATCACAGAAATTTTGTTCAAGTGCCTCAAATCACTGAGCCTCCTGAAAGTGTGACATACTTTAGGGATGGCCCCTAATGTGTAAGTAAGCATCCTGTACAGTACAGCCTGTAATACAGCACTGTAAAATAAATACAAGTATACCCGTTAACACATCGGTACAATCACGCCTGTCCTGTATTGTGTCGGTATAGAATAACACTTCTCCATTTCTACCGTGGATGTCGTAAGAGGCGACTAAGAAAACTGGTTAGGATATATTTTAATATACTCAAAAACTCAAAACGCTAGAACTGGCTACGAATCCCGAAATAGTCATGTTTTATCAATGTACCGTTTTGTATGGTCTGCCTACCCCATTTGGGAGTACAGGCGCCATAATGAATGCATACATTGGTTAATCCATGTATTTCCACCGAGGTACCGCCAGTCGCGGACCGAAGGATCGAAGATTTGTTTTACAAATTTTATTAACCACCTCGACTACTTAGTGGAAAAACACCATTAGATACTGCTCACCTTTTGCAATTAGTGTCAACTTGTCATCCTTCGGCTGCGCGAGCGCAATCATCAAACCGCAAACTATGAGCAACGCCAGCGATATCTGAAATTATTTCAGCGAAATATATTAGTTTCCTCAAAGGATATCACTCATAATAATTAGGTATTAATTAACATTATGACTAGAATGAATAACAACATTACTGAATCATTGAAACCCTTGGCCTCGTCTATATTTTTCATGTGGTGAAAATCACACAAATCACACTAATAATTATACAGGGTGGCCGGAAATTGACCGTGAATATTTTAACCAGGAGTCAGGTAAACGCGCTTGATAACCCCTAGGAACATTGTTTCCCGGTTTTTTTGATAATTTTTTTTTGAAAATCCGAAAAAATGCCCAGTCTTTTGTTTTCGACTCTAAGTCACCCGCGTAACTTCGCAATGTCGAAATATTGCAAGTAGGGCTTCCAATACCGGGATCCCGGGATCCCGCCTTTTTAAAGGTCATTATCCAATCCTTTTAATTATCTGGTTACTCTAAAATTGCTAAACGTGGCACTGGATTTTTGAATTCATGTGCTCTGCCTACCCCTCTTGGGAATGCAGGCGTGAGGATATGTATGTATGTATGTATGTATCCAATCCCGGTATTTCCAGATCGAATACCGATACCGGAAACTCGGTATTTTTATAAATTACTAAAAAGATGCAGGAGAGATAAAAAACATAAATAATGCATGGAAATTAAATTCAATTGAACCGTGAAGTTTATCTGCTTATACTAAAACAACTTTGTAATTCAGTTCTATTGATTTCTTTGTCAATTGCAAGTGTACGCTCTGACTAACGGGACTTGGGTACGTGACATAACGTAGATAAAACACAAGGTGCAATGACCTAAAAGCGATGAAACATTTGTCTCCCACCAAGTCAATAATGACAATTTTCAGGAAATATTTTACAGGGGTTTTCAGACGCATACACCCGACCACTGGTTCAATTTTTTCGGTGTAATTTCCGACCACCCTGTATAAAGGCGAAAGTTTGTGTGTATTACTCACACGCCAGTAACTCAACTGATTTGATAAAATTTTGCATGCAGGAAATTGACACCCTGGACTTCATCATCATCATCCAGCCTATTTATACGTCCCACTGCAGGGCTCACGCCTCCTCTCAGTATGAGAGGGCTTTGGCTATAGTTCCCACGCGGGCCCAGTGCGGATTGGGAACTTCACACACAACATTGAATTGCTTCGTCGCTGTGTGCAGGTTTCCTCACGATGTTTTCCTTCACCGAATAGCTCGTGATAAATATCAAATTCGATATCGCACATAAATTCCGAAAAATTCAGAGGTGCGAGCCCGGGGTTTGAACCCACGACCCTCTGCTTGAGAGGCCACAGGTCGAACCGCTGGGCTATCACGGCTTTAAACCCTGGATTTAACAGTTAGCAAATAGTTTGCGAACGGAGTTGCAGGCAACGGTTACTAAAAAAAAGTAATGTGAAAATCACCCTTGTCTGTCTGTGTGTCTTGTTCTCATTTCACGGTTCAACCGCTGAATTGACTTCGACAAAATTTCGTATGGAGATAGTTTAAGTCATGAAAAAGGAAAGGCTGCTTTTTATCCTGAAAAAAATCTTCGTCACATACCTCTTTACTTTAAACCTAAAGAAATGTCTCAGAAGTGGCTATGGAACTTAATATAGTCATGGTTTTGTCTATGTAGAGTTTCGTGTGCTCGGTCTACTCCAATTGTGAATTCGGGTGTTAAAAAAAAACAATGTCCAATTTTAGTTAAGCTCTCAGTAACATGGTCGCACATATTAAACAGAGATCGCTTAACTGATCATTACTTTAAAATAATTATAGTTACTTTGTCTGAGTTGGGTACCTACATTAATTTATGCAGACGGAGTAGCAGTAACATCTGTTTTTAATATGATTTTAATTTGTTCGACGTTTTGGCCGCGTGATAGCAATCGTGATAATTAGACATCAGATTATATGCATCTTGGGAATACAGGCGTGAGAGTATGTATGTATGTATGTATTATATGCATTCGCATATTTGCATATGCAAATGCATATTTTGGCACTTTTTCACTGATAGTGCATATTTTGATACTTTTTCATTGATACTGCATATTTTCGTGTTTGGCATGTTGTTTTACGTAGAGTAACGCCCTTCCGAGCTCGCTATCGCAAAAGGTTCGTGGTAAATTAGATGCATTTTGTGTAAAATCATTGGTTTGGAGGCCATCTATAAAATTGACGCGTTTATCATCGGCACCGGACAAACTTTGCCTGAAGAAGTTTCTGCAGAGATGGCGCCAAATTTAAAGTCCTGTCCAGTAACGTCAGTTGACGTTGAAACGTCACAAGTTTGCAGTAGAAATCTTAGAAAAATATATTGTTGTTTACTGCCACATAAACGAAAATTCTAACTGACATGTTTTTTGACTGTGCAATGTGCATAAATTGGTACATTATTTCGTCCTGATAGTGCATATGTTAGTGCATATTTCGCCCTTTTTTAGTGCATATTTGCATGCATATTTTGGCATTTTGATAGTGCATATAATCCGATGTCTAGTGATAATGAATATACATATTAAATCTACATTAATTGTAATTAAACATATATTAAATCTAGCTGTTGCCGGCAACTCCAACTGCGTAGAGTGGTTTCATCACAATTCCAAGGGATCTATGTATTTTTCCAAAATAAAAAAAGCCTAGTGTTTACCTAATCCTAGGTAGTCAGCTTACAACATACAAAATGTTATCAAAATTGGACCGCCCGTTTGAGTATGAAGAGATAACAAACACACACACAATCACAGGTTACAACTACGACTATTTCTCGTCTTGTAGCTACTTTTAACATCATTTTAGGGTTAAACATATATACAAAAGAGGTAGGTTTAATAGTAACAGATAGTCTGTAGTCTAACGAAACCTACTATAAAACCATTTGCTTAGTCGCGTCTTACGACATCCACGGGAAAACTAAGATGTGATATTCATACACAACACGACAGTGATGACCAAGTTACTTCTTTTAAGTTTTTTAAACATGGCTCGAAACAGTTAACTTTTGTATGTAATTGTATAATTATTTTACTTAGTTTTTTTTTAAATTCGTTTAAGTAGTATTTTTATTTCACGCTAACATACATTCATTCACTAAAACTCACAGCTTCTTTTTTATTTTTGCAACCTTTCCTGCCTTTCCTTTCCCGCCGCCTCTTTTAAGCCCGTCACAGACTACGCATATACGATAATATTTAATCTGCGTATAAATGCCATTTTTCCATATGTCGGTGTCAAAAGATACCTGACGGTAAATCTGCGCAATGTGTTTGCTCATTGAATTGTATAGGGAGCGATATTGACAGATATATGTTCTGTAACAGATATCTTACCGTATCTGCTTAATGTGTGACGGGCTTAAGAAAAAAACAGTTTAAGCACTAGTATTCTCTCACGCAAAACAATAAATGCTTAATGTTTCATGCCTAGAAGTGTAGCTTTTAAAAACTTTATGAATCTTCAAGGCAAAAAAAGTTTAATGCTGAGAGCAGAACCTAGTTCTGGTGCTGTTAAATACGTTCCCTGCTCCTCCAAATCATATTAATTAATAGTAATGAAGAAAACAAAACTCGAAATAAAAATATCTAACCTGCCGTGTATTCGCCATGTTGATCAGGAACGCAATGAAGTGACAAGTCTAGTCCTTAGCGTTGCAAAACTGGTTTACTTAATATAGCAAAGGTTAAGCTTGGTACACACTTAAGCTCCAAACGACAGTGGAGGCGAGACGGCGCAGTACCTCTAGTGCGTTCAAAGCGATCATACAGTCGTTAACGAATTCGTTTGAGAGTTATCGCGGACTTGTATAGAGACGTGTCAACCGCGGCAGTTGTGCAACCGCTCCGCTGGCGGCGCTGTCACAGTTTACATACTTGTTACATAATTTTGCGATAACTCGCAAACGAATTCTTTAACGACTTCATGATCGCTTTGAACGCACTAGACGTACAGTGCAATGACGTGGTATCGGTTGTAATATTCGGAACTATATTATATTCGGGATTGTTGAGCCACTTGCCACTGTTCGCAATTTAGACGTGTAATCAATGACCGATGTCACCGACTAGATGACAGTTAGTATTACACGACCAAGTTACGAACATAGGTAAGTGGCTCAACAATCCCTGTTCGCGATGGTACGGCGACCGTATTAGGTGAATAAAACAGTGTAGTTGCTGCTTCTTGTGGCAAGCGCATTTTTATGCAAGTAGCTTGCACGTGTAGGTATATCAATATCACATTTGTAAGTTGACGTACGCGCGCAATTTACTTTAATTACTTGTACAAAAATGTGTCAGCTACAGGCATGTGTATTATTGTTAGACCCCGCTATCGGAAATGCAAAACGGTAGCTATCAATTTCGTCCCGTTACTAGGGAAGGGTAAAAATTGTTTTGAAATATTAGCTTAATGTCGATAAGTAAGTACCTAATTATAATGACAGTCTAATGATATTTAATTTCTATTGTATAAAATATTATAAGACGAATACTCGTAAACACAGCTAAATGTTGTAAGATGACATGGACTATCTATTGACCTAAAAATAAATTATTATCAGTATAAGTCTAAGTGGTCCAGTATTAACCTGTATTGAAAGTTTTATTTCAAGAGCGTTCATGCACTATTCTGCAACTTGAAACATAAAAAAGTAAGATTTTTTGTTGTACTAATAACGATTTATATTTTATTGTCAATGATTATCATAGATCCCAAAAAACATTAAATTGTATACAAATAAACGGTACTTGTACATAAAAAAAATGTATTGAAAAATCGAGTATCGATATCGACATCACAAAATATGATTTGATTACCCGTCCCTAAGAATTTGACAGCTACCGTTTTGCACCTCCGATAGCGGGGTCTAATTATTGTGTATTACCAGCCTAACCTGACATGACGTCGCAGGCTTTAAGACGTCATTTCTAGGAACCATATCACTAGTGTTTGACAAACCAACCGCAACCAAAACTGAATGGTCATATTTTATACATATTTTCATTGGATTAAAAGTGACACAATACATGTCACTATTATACCACGTTCATCTGTTTTAAAACCTAAAATTATGATAGATGAGATTTTGAAACGTGAAAAATGCATGGTTTTGTCCATGTTATATTTAATTTGCTCTGCCAACACAGACGCGATTGTATGTATGCATGTATGTAATTTTAATAACTGAACTAATGCATTATTTACGAAGCACTAGCTTACCAAGTAAGAAGCACTAATGTTCAATCACCAATTTGATTTGACCTGTAAGTATCTATGTAAAAATAAAATATCCAATAATGTTACCTTAGTCCAGTCGCGATACCTAGTTAGAATTTCTTGCAGCTAACTGTAGGTACAGACAAAGAGTTGCACTTCTCCTGTGCACCAAGCTTTGAGTTACATAAGATGTTTGTATTGTTTGAAACATACACCGATAGATATAGAAAATTATCAATTAACTATGGAAAATCTAGTGTCAATTTATTTACATTTAACATTAAACTCCCGTGAGACTCACTAATCTTATAAAACACGGATAACTCACGTTATAAATCGAGTTTAGCTGGACATGTTTCGGACTAATTCGTAGCCCTTCATCTAGGAGCCGCGGCAGCTGCTGCTGCCAAACGCGAACTGCGCTCCTCGGCTCTCTTCGCGCGACTGCAGCGCTGTCAGTTTCGTCGAGCACGAGCAGTCGCGCGAAGAGAGCTGAGGCGCGCAGTTCGCGTTTGGCAGCAGCAGCTGCCGCGGCTCCTAGATGAAGGGCTACGAATTAGTCCGAAACATGTCGAGCTAAACTCGATTTATAACGTGAGTTTTCCGTGTTTTATAAGATGTCCATTTATTGCAATAAAAAAAAACAAGAACAAGATATCCGAACTTATTTATTAAAAGTGCTCTACGTTACTACGGTATGGCAAACATCTATTAATTAAATGGCAAAAAATACTTAGTAAAAACCTTTATCTTATAAATACAGATCATTAATTTCCGTCTGTCTTTAAATTAAACCTACACTTTATTTTACAAAAGAATTGATTTAAACGCCATCTATCACAGCCATTGTTCAATCGGCGCAAAATCTAAGTCAGCGTTTGGAAACGCTGCGAAGTTCCCCCTTCTGCCGGTAGATGTCGCCTGTTGCCTGAAGTATTCTGCGACGTTGCCGCTCATACTACCATAGGGGATTCCACCTGAAATTAAAAAGCAGCGTGTAAAATTATGGTGTTTTAAGCTAAGAAACAACGTTAGGAAATTAAAGACTTTTCATAGTCAAAAAAGATTGATACATAGTCGAGATTAGCGCAACATGTTACAGGCCAATTCATGACCCATCTTCGGGAGCAAAGGAAGCGGTTAGAGGTGCGGCTAGTGCGCGTGTAACCGCTCGCTGCCGCTATGGCACGTTGCACTCGATGGTGGGTCAAGATTTGACACTAAACATATTCTAATCTAATAATCTAAAGCTTATCTAATTAGGTGAGCTAGCAGAGATCCCTTTTGGGATAAGACCACCTTTGTTTTCTGTAATTTTTATTTGCTACTTATCTGTATTCTTTATATTTTTGTACAATTAAGAGTTTTTTACTTACTAATCTCGTCATAAAGATGCGAATCTAAAAATGTTTTAAGTGTTTTTGTGAATTTTGTCAAAAATGTTTTGTAAATTATCAAGGAAAAATTAGTATAAAAAAATACCGTAAGATAATCCTGGCCCAGGCGGAGGCAGCGTGTCGCCGCCGTCGGGGTGCGCGTGCGCCGCCAGGACGCAGCACAACACGAACAAGGAGACCTGGAATACAGAAACACACAGTATCACTATGAGTATACAGGGTGACCAGAAATTTAACGTAAATATTTTAACTTGGTCGGGTATACGCGTTTGAAAACTCTTGTGGAGTATCTTTCCGGAATTTCCATGTAATAAAAATACGAAAATCAAAAATATTGCCCAGTCCTTTGTATTTTGGCTTTTAGTCAACCCCGTAGAGCCGTAAAGTCGAACAACACGTCCGTTCAGTGAATTTGGAGCTTTGAATTATACATACATACATGTAATCCCACGAAACGTTACATTGTAAAAACCATGACCATTTCACTTTTAGCGTGTTTTTAGAGAGGTACAATAGTGATAGGTTGCTAGCCTGTCGCCGAAAATATACCTACCTTAATCGCATCTTAGGACATCCACAGAAGAAACAAAGAGGAGTTATTCTAAGCCTGACTTCACTCGGTATAATTATACAGGGTGTCCCAAAGTTATGGGCCATGAAGGGGAAGTACCTTAAATATCGTAGATAGGGTATTTTGCTCAAAGGAAACTTTATCTTATTTTTAAAAGTTAGTAATTCTGTATTCATATATTTTTAAAAAATTACTTGCTTCGTCTGGGAATCGAACCGACTTAAATGTCAAAAAAAAATCAGCCTGTTTTTGTGATGCCAATCGAAAGAATAGCTAAAAAATAATAACTCTGCTGAAGTAACATAGTATTTTAAAAGAAAGCAACAATGTGAAATTAATCAGTTTAATCAAATTAAAAACATACATGAAACTGTCATAGTCAATTAAGTGGGTATTTTCCAACGCAAACATTAATTTACGCCGTAAAATACAGGGTGTATTGTACGGCGTAAATTTTGTAATTTTAATTAATTTGATTTGATAAATTATAATAAAGATTCAACCTTGAAACGTCATCATCATTGACCTTGCTTCGCGATGACTTCAATAAATACATTAGCAACCATCAAATGTTATGTGGCATCAGCTGACCTGAAGGTCAGAGATTTTGACGTAATATTTGAGGTCAATGTTACAAGAGTCTCGCATATACAGTCCTCGAAATATAACTTAGTAAGTTTGTAGTACTCTACTTAAAAAAAAATCCAAGGACTGTTCAAGCTTTAACAAAACTCCCGTATGCTACTTAAGGTAAACGTCCCTGTGCTCGACACTGACCCAATACTTGGCACTTGGCACTTATGTCATAGTAAGACAGGTGACAGATGGGTGTCATAGGGCGTTGAGGCGTCGAGTATTGGTACTTTTACCTTAATTCGTACATAGATACGTCACGCCTGTATTCCCAAATAGGGTAGGTTGGTCATATAAAACGGGACATAGATAAAACAATGTCTTTAACCATTTTTTCGTGGCCACTTCAAGCATATTTTTAGGTTTTCATTTATATTACACCCAAAGGTGACATCTAAATAAAATATACCTTAACATATTTCCTTAATCGCCTCCTACGACATCTGCGGAAGAAATAGAGAGGAGTGATTCTAAATCCGACACCACACAGGTGAACAATAATTTCTTGGGATACCTATGTGTAAGCAGTTACAGATGCTCTGTACCTCAAGTGTGTTCAAATCGATCTTGCAGTCGTTAACGAATTCGTTTGCGAGTTATCGCAAAATTGTATGGAAACCGAGACAGCGCCCCCGGCGGAACGTTTGCACAACTGCCACGGTCGACACGTCTCCATACAATTCCGCGATTACTCGCAAACGAATTCTTTAACGACTGCACCATCGAATTGAACACACTAGACGCTCTGAAAGATATTACAAAAATCTCGTGTTTCTTAAATACCAAAATATCGCAGCATTCATAGCTCAAACCCAAAAAAAAATACAATAAATATTGTTTCATGATGAGTGAGTCTCACGTTAATTTAATGCATGTAAATGGTTTCACTGTGTGGTGTTAGGTCTAGAATAACACCTCTCCATTTCTTCTGTGGATGTCGTAAGAGTCGACTAAGAAAATAGGTAAGCTTTAGGCGGCAGACTAGCAACATTATAATTATTAGACCCCGCTATTGGAGGTGCAAAACGGTAGCTGTCAATTTCGTCCCATTACTAGGGAAGGGTAAAAATAGTTTTGAAATATTAGATTAATGTCGATAAGTAATTATAATGACAGTCTAATGATATTTAATTTCTATTGTATAAAATATTATAAGACGAAGACTCGTAAACACAGCTAAATGTTGTAAGATGACATCATTGAGGATATAACCTATAGAGTACTAATGTCATCTTGGTTGTTCGGAAATTATTCCGCAAAACAATTGAAGACCTCGC